>JAOVVG010000018.1:15241236-15251664 GCA_028566375.1 Leptodoras nelsoni
TATGCTGCCGGCTAGGCACCGGCTCTCCCGTGACCCTGAAAAGGAATAAGCGGTCAAGAAAATGAATGAATGAATGTCTGTCCTTATTTCTCGTTTGGAAATATATTGATATACTTTAAAAGGCCAATCTACCACCCAGCCCTATTAGAGATAAAGACAGAGACGGGTCAGGGAGCTGAATTTAATGTTACGTCATGCTCTAAAACCTCAGGTTGAAGGTGGGGAACAGGATGAGATGAGGGACAGTTTTAACACATACACACAGCAGTGGTTGGAAATTTACATCCACTCATTATAGGCACTTTTCTACCTGGTCTATTTCTTGGACAGAATGAGTGTACAATATGGAAACAAAGAAGCCTCAGCTCCAAAATCAACACCTTCGAGCTCCATTAAAGTTTGCAGCTGACCACATAGACAATGGAAAAATACGTTTTTAGATTTTTTTTTTTTAATCAATTATTTGTCTGGGACTTTGTTTATTCATGACCTTTAGCTGCAATGAAAGCAAAAACAATAGCAAATCAAGGCAATAGAAAATCCTGAATGTAATGATGATGATCTGATCTAGCACAAGCTCGGACAACGAATGTTCTTAAGCTAATTTGCATCAAAATGATAAACACAACACATCAGTGTCACATCAGTGTCATCATATTTATCCACTGTTTCAACCAAGATCAGTACGATACAGTTCTTCAGTAGCAGACGTGTTTCAATCCATCTCATTTTGTAAGAGTAAATGAAATGGCAGATGAATCCCAGAGAAAGAAGTTTATTTAAAGATTACAAATTTATCCAGCATCGTAAAATCAGACAGAATGAGGTCACTGCAAGAGCTTTTGGTCTCTTGAATTTTAGTGGCTACTAAAATCTTGTGTTGATTTTAGTGATTGTAAAAAAGCAGCAGAACAGTGACAGGGTCTTTTACTGGCTTTATAAAGGACTGTAAACAATCAGATCTTTGGGCTTGTATGGATGCACACCTCCACCCCTGCAAACAAACGAGGCTGGAATAATCTCTCTGAGGCTTTTCAAGGTGTAGGCTTACTAGGCCCTCATACCCCAGAGTTCAGCATTTTCCTTCTTGTAAGTTGAAGTGCACTCAGTTGACTTTAATTAAGGACACTAGAACGAAGAAAACACTAAACTGTGGAGAGGTTTAAATCTGTCTGGGCTGCGTCGACTAGCTTGTAAATCTTTTTGCTCTTATCACAGCACTGCTCCCAGGATTAAGAAAAATGGACGCTGCTCAGGATAAGGGATTAATTGTTCTGAAGGATTGCACTGGGAGTTACAGTATTAGGCATGGCACAACAAGTGGCTAAATCATAGGCTGTGTTCCATTCACACCTTCTTTCTTCAAGGATATCCTTTTTGTGCAGGCTGCATTTTTGGAGAGTTGTGTAATGTATTATGAATGGCACCAATCCCATTTTGTAATTTGCTCAGTTCCAGATAACAGCTAATGACAATCAATGGCCAATACTGCTAACAGTATTTATACATCTCACACAGAGAGAAGAGCATTTATTTTACCATAAAATTACTACTACATATTAGTGAACAGTTTTTTCCACCTGGATGTGGGCTAAAGATTAAAACCCAGTGTGAGTACTACTGAATAATAAGACGCTCCCCCAATTTTTCTTACTGAATTGAAAGAATCCAGGACAAGCGTGCATGTTTTACATCATTGAATGGGCTTTCCCCTTCAGTGAATTGCGTTTGTGCCGTTAAAATGATACATTATTGGTCTGATTGATGTTCCATGTGAATTATATGTTTTCAGTCTGAATGCTGTTTCATCTGAAAAAGCAGAAGTGTGTAGTTTTCAGTTGTCTCCCATATCACTTTAGCAAGAAAACAAAAATCATAAACGCTGTGGCTAAACTGCAGATCTTGGCATCTCTGCAATAATAGCTGGCAGTAATGGCTCAATGTTTAAGGCATTCAGATACCAAAAGGGACGTTGTGACTTCAAATCCTAGCACCATCACGTTGCTTCTGTTGTGCACGCTATACGCATAAGAATTTCCAGCCAATTGCAGTTCAGAACCTATACTCTGTACCGGATCAGGTCTAATGCATCTTGTTTTGTTTAAGTACAGGGACAGCCAGAGAGACCTGACGTTTTTTTTAATGAAATAACACTATAATTCATTGTAATGTTTATTTGAAAATACAATCATCAATCTAAATCTAACCTTTTTATGCACACTTGTGTTGGAAATTCCCAAAGCAAGAGAACGGTTCCTAGCTGAACAATGTGGAATCCTTATTACAGATGCACGCACTCTTTCAGACTGTTAGGAAAATCTTCAACCCATTTTTAATTGTGTACCGAGATGGCACTGCAACGTGACTTTTGAACTTAATGCAAAATAGCTGTTTAGCAATCAAAGAGTCGCCATTTAAAAAATAAAATGTTCCAACAATGAATGCAGGAAATACTGTTCCCCCCATCAGTCACTACTCTGATCAAACTAGCATCCGAAAAATACGCATATGAAAATCGTCAGATCTCTCTGGCTGTGAGCAAGCTGACATTTTTTTTAGGAATTGGAGTGGCATGCTCAGTACAGGAAACACTGTTTAATTGAACCGGAACTATAGAATCTTGATATTTATTTAGCAACTACTTAAGGGAGGTTGAATTTGGGACTAGACCCCTGAATTACCCTCTGGTTCTCCAATAATAATTCTATAACAGCAAAGCAGTCCAGACATCCTGCTTTGAAGGCACTGGTGTGCATTCGGTATGGCCCCTCAGACCTTTGCTGGTTTATTGATGAGAACTGAGCAGCATGTAAGCGCTCCGTCCGCCTTCGCCCCCTCCAGGTTGGAGATAGGGATGAGCATGTGCTCCTTCAGCCTCTCAAACACCTGCAGCAGGAACAAAAACACAGGAGTCGTTAAGCACAAAGGCCCAGAAGAGAATTTAGTGCATCCATGTCCACTTGACCCCACTATTTATTTATAACTTTCACATTAAACCTGAAAAGCACATAAATGTATAGGATGTTTTAGTATTTTGTAGCTATAAGATTTCCTTTCACTGGAATTAAGAACCTAAATCTGTTCCAGCATGACAATGCCCCTGTACACAAAGTCAAAGTCAAAGTTTGCTAAGGTTGGCATTGAAGAACTTGGGCAGGCGTGGGATGATTGATGATAGCAAGTTCCAACTCCAACAACATGGCTATCAAGTCAGATGACTTAAACGTCTGTAGGAAAAGTTTTACGTGTTTCATTAGGTGTATTTACAACTTCCCAAACTCATTAGGTTTACTTCCTTACTGTACTTACTGACTTCAGCTTTGCAATATTCCTGGCGTAGGTAAAGAGTAATTAAAAAACGTTTCCGTTATATTTCCTCTGTAATCATGGAATGGGCACAACATGCATTACGTATGTTTGACAATGCCTTCGTCTTTACACACTCAAAGACAGAGAGGCTGTTGTCAGTCAGTGATAGCATGAGGGGCATGAGAGAATCTGGGGAGGTCTGGGATGTCCAACAAGCATATATAGGGGTGGCGGTCAGGTATCCACGTATTTTGGCCATATAGTGAATATGACATGCTGCTTTGAGACAATGTATATTGTAAAAAGCGCTGTATAAATACATTTGAATTTAACTGAATTGAAACACGAGGTGTAGTGGGCGGGGCTTAATGCCTTGTTACCAATAATTCAGTGGTTATGAGTTGACAAAAACAATGAAATAAACATTTGTCTTACTGGTGAGGTTTATAATATTGTTCTTACTGTACAGTTTACAGTTACTACAGCAATTTATCTAAAAATCTGAAAAATGATTGCTACCACCAAAACTGTCTGAGATGTCCTGGATAGACTTTGCACTTATTTAGTAGAAAATTCCATCAAAATGTGTTTCATGGCCCTTTTTTTTAAAACGCAGCCATAAATTAAAGTAAATTAGTGTACACTTATTCTGAACTCCGCAAGTGACCCAGATTAGCCCCTGTTACATTTCTGCAATTTAATGATGCCATGTTCATCACTGACCATCTGCGGCTGAGTCACAGATTTCTAATTAAGATGTTTTCAAGAATATTTTTATTACATTTTCCTTTCAAACGTGGAACAAGAAAGCCTATATATATATTACAATTAAACCTTAGCAATAACATCTCTATGAAAAGAAACAGGAGAAAGAAAATAGAAAGAAAGAAAAAAGAGATGTAAAATAAATGAGGACAAATAGTTACAGTAAGCAAGGAAATGTGCCAGGTAAAAGCCTGCAACTAGGAATGAACTCCTGTATGACAACACACATTTTAAATATATAAGGTCTTTAACACAGCACATAAAGTTACTTTGGTTTGGAGTTATACAGAAAAAAGAAAGAGGAAAAATGATAAACTGCTTGGTGAGGGAACGGCTAAGATGTCTGTCCTCTATATAATCTAATACCGGTTGCCATATTTTAACAAAAACTTCAAGCCTGTCTGTTAAAGTGTATTGTAGCACATTATCAAAGTCTCTGATCCATGCTTCAAATGATGCGTAGCCTCTGATTTCCACTGTTGCAGTGTTGAGCGATTGGCCAAAAAACCCCAAAAAATAGTTTTCTTCAGAAACTTATTCATACCAACTAATTTATTCCCAGTATTGCAGCTAAACCTTATTTTTGACAAACAGGTTCTACAGACTTCCAAAGCTTGTAGAGCTTATATCCATATCCAAAACCGATGAGCCGTAGCGCCTTCTTCGATTTTACATTTATTGCCCATTGGAGAGACCTCGGGGAAGATCCTATGTAATTTAGCCTTTGAATAATGGCTCATTCAAATATGGACTATTTTAAACTGTATCAGTGTATGTCTTATATTTATCTAACGTTTGTTAATATTCTCAAGAGCATCTTCGCAGCGTTCAGCAGAAACTTCTATACCAATTTCCCCCACCCAAGTGGGTCGGAATAACAAGTTCAGCCATGTCACACCACTGCTGCGCACCCTTCACTGGCTTCCTGCAGCAGCTCGCATCAGATACAAAACCCTGATGCTGGCCTACAAAGCCAAAACGGTCCAGCCCCTCAATACCTGATGGCAATGGTCAAAGCTCGATGCGTACCCAGAGCCCACCCTTTGTGCCTCAAGTACGGCTCGACTCATCCCACCGTCATCCAAGACACATGGGAGGCAAGAATCCAGACTTTTCTCTGTCCTGGCACCAATGTGGTGGAATGAACTCCCCCTGAGTGTCCGAACAGCGGAGTCGCTCACTGTCAAATGCAGACTGAAGACCCATCTCTTTGTAACTCAAAGCTTTTACTGCACTTATAGCAGTTATTGTATTCCCTATGTCTTGTTCTTCACTGGTTTTGTGTAGCTTAGGTAGGGTTCTGGGACTTATAATGTTTAATAGGTAGTACATGGCTAAAAATCTAGCAGTATGATAGCTCAAAGTAGCTTGAATTCAGGTCTACCAGCCTTAGCATTGGATATTCCAAGTTAATGACTAAGCGCTCTTGTAATTCGCTCTGGATAAGAGCGTCTGCTAAATGCCATGAATGTAATGTAAATGTAATAATGTGACTTCGCAGCAAGTTATGAAAAATAGAAATTGCCCCTTTTGTATACGGACATATGGGACAGATCTTCTCAGAAATACATGATGTGGTTTGGTTTTGAACTGAGTTATATGTGTTCTGATGAAGTGCCAAATTGCAAATACATGAAAAATGTGAGGATGGAAAATAATATTTATTTTGCAGTTGCTGAAAGGAAGTAAAGGGGCTCTACCCCTGCAGGAAGACAGCATCTTTCACTGACATATCAGGGGCTTTTAAGTATGATTTCATTTGTCTCCAAAATGTCAATTATGAAACATGACAGTATTACAGATTAAGATGTGTTTAATTAAAGGGATTTTTAATAGATAATAGCCTGTAAGTCTGTTGGTGAATCATGGTGCTGCCAGAAACTTTCTTAAGAATTATTAGGAAAAGTATGGGGATGAGAGAGAGAAAGAAAGAAGGAGAGAGAGGGGGGAGAGGGAGGGGGGTTGAGAGAGAGAGAGAGAGGGGGGGGGGTGGTGAGAAAAAATCACACCATTATAAAAAAAACCCATAAAGAGATGTGTCACTCTGTGGAGTTTCTCCAAAAACCGACCAGTGTTTTCCTTCACATTTTCCAAGTAAGAACACCCCCCTTCATCCCCCAAAATGACAGACTCTTTAAGAATACTTTTGAGAACCCCCTCCAACCCGCTCCAGACTCTTGGCCTCTTTCAAGTAACTGCGGGATGAAAAAAAAAATGATCATGACTTAATACAGAGAGGTTGAGACATTAAATCATTGATTAAATCAGTGTTTATGTCTCTGCTGCTTTCTAACAGCCTCTTCAGCGCTCACGTCTCCTGAACCTGTGACCTTTGTGTTCCTTATGCGGCGCATTATAGAATAGAGATTAGAAAAAAAGCAGCTGTTGTTTAGGTGAGAGTGTGCCATCCATCCAAGTAGCTGATAGGTAAACATTTACTTAACTCAAAGTACTCAAAGTACATCTTCAGTCTGAGTAGTCCTGTACCTGAGATCACAGTGCTTCAGTGTTTCCCAACACAGAGTGGACATTTGGAAAATTGGGCAAATAAAAAAGTTCACTTAATTATATTGCTTTGGTTTGCTTTGGTTGGTGAAGGGTAAACATTCCAGCATGTTTGTGTGTGTGTGTGTGTGTGGGTGTGTGTGTGTGAGACCTTTGCACTCTCTGGGTACTCCTCCGGTGCGCAGTGCAGCAGGACATGGCCTTTACCTGGCAGGTTCATGTACACACAGTTAGCAGCAGCATCATCAGGAAGTGTGATCTTATCATATTTATGATCACTCATCTGCTGCATTGTCTGCATAGAGAGAGGGAAAACACACACACATACACACACACACACACACACACACACACACACACACACACACACACACACACACACACACACAGTACTGGTGTTTATCTAAAGGAAAAGACAGGGTCCAGCAGACATTCCTTACCAAGTGATGTCATTTTCAATTATGTAATTTCAGAACTGACAGAGAGAGATGAAGAAAGAGAAAAACAGAGGCAGAGAGAGAGAGAGAGAGAGAGAGAGAGTAAAGTGTGTGTGTCTGAGCTCTGTTTACTTGGTCTGTTATATAATAGACTTTATAGAAACAAGGTGTATAGCTCAGCTTTACTAAGCCTTTATATTTTATATACTCTGTGTCGGTGTGGACCTGGATCTGTCTCTCACTGGTCCCAGTAAGGACAGGAATAACTGACAAGTCTGAGCTTTCACAGCAGCTTTTTTTTTTCAAAACATTAAAAGAGTCAAAATCTTTACAAAGTCTTGGTGCATCCTTGCATCCAAGGACAGAAGTCGCGTTACGTCCCATAAAACTGCAGTTAAGAAATGTGTACCTGCTTTGAAGGGCATTGCATGGAGTTTATACATGCGATTAATGACAATCGTTTCTCAAACAAGAACTTGACCATCAATTCTGCAGTCTGTAGATGGACATAACCTGTTTCTCACACCCACCTCCAGCCAAACTGGAAAAGTGTCAGCAAGAACTCAGAGAAATCAGGGATGATGGCAGAAAAAGAGTAAGAGAGAGAGAGAGAGAGAGAGAGAGAGACAGTGAAAGAAAGAAAGACAGAGAGAGAGAGAGAGAGAGACAGAGAGAGAGAGAAAGAAAGAGTGATAGAGAGAGACAGAAAGAAAGAGAGAGAGACAGACAGAGACAGAGAGAAAGAGAGAGAGAGAGAGAGAGAATAGTAGGCTAAAAATTGTGGGATTGAACATGCATGCAAGAGATAGAGAGACAGAGAGACACAGAGAGAGAGAGAGAAAGAGACAGAAAAAGAGAGAGACAGAGAGACAGAGAGACAGAGAGAGAGAGAGAGAGAGAGAGACAGAGAGGCAGACAGGGAGGGAATAGTAGGCTAAAAGTTGTGGGATTGAGCATACATGCAAGAGAAAGAGAAAGAGACAGAGAGAGAGACACAGAGACAGAGAGGGGGGGGTAGTAGGCTAAAAGTTGTGGGATTGAGCATACGTGCAGACAGACAGAAAAAGAAAGAGAGAGTGTATGTGTGTATGTATGTGTATGTATGTATGTGTGTGTGTGTGTGTGTGTGTGTAAATGCTCTGGCTTGGTTTGCCAATCCTGTGTTTGTAGAACTGGTACTAAAAGCAGCAGGAGAATATAAGCTCAAGCTCAAAGCACTAAAGAGATATTTACTGCAAAACTCATGAACTATTACAGGCTGCAGAAATGTGAGTGTTTACTGTACAGCACATGCCTTTACCCTGCTGTCATACAGCCTGTCAGCCTGTGTCCTAAAAGAGAGAACGGGGTAAAGTAAAAGAGATGGAGAGAGAACCCTGAGAGGGAGGAGATGGAGACGGGGCAGGAGAAATGTGGTGAGTAACTGTGGAAGTATCCGTATCCATAACTATACGATGACCTCTCTGATCTCTCGGCCAGTGTGAACCCAGCAGTCGGGTTGATTTTGATTATGAATCGCGCTCCTGGAATTTACGTGACCTCAGAATCTAAACATGGAGTCATTCCTGACCACACACACACTGGCGAAATCTTTTTTTTCTGCCATTACAAAAATAACAAATGTAAGAGGAAGTGGAAGACAGATTCCATCGTCAGCCAACTGGAACCGTCCCGAACCACTACAAGTTTCCATTCTGTCATTTCTCAGCATTTGTTTTATCCTGGTTAGGGTGGCAGTGGCTCAGGAGCCTACACACGTGGAGAGCAGAACAATTATATTTGTGTACTCTTGTACTCTTAGTAAACTAACCAGGTTCTCCTCACGTTCTTGCACTTCATCATACCACTTGTACCGCTAGTACTGCTTCATTTTCACCCTATAACTGTTTTCCTACTATATGTTCAGGAGATCTCATCCGTGAACCATTCAGACACTAAAGGAGACCATTTCTTAGCTTGGTCTTTGCTAGTAACCACCTGATTGCTAGTTCTGATCTGACGGCTGCCGGAGAGGTAGCGGCTACAACATGACGTTCTGTTGCTGCCATCCCAAACCACTACTTTATTATTCTAATGGCCTGCTAATGACATCTACTTCATTGTGTTAAGCAGGAGCCCTCAGAAAGGTCTGCACAGACTCTGATGCTAAATCAAGCGCTGATCTCACTGCTCTTTTAATGCCAGTCACGTGGCCAGGATGCTGACTGGTACCATCAGTGTTTTATTGTCTCACGTTCTAATTTTAGGTCAGCGTGAGCACAAAAGGCAGTAAATTATAGTGGCTGGATCTGTTACTGGAGCCGCGTGCATCCGCAGAGGGCGATGCTGAGCTAATCTAGCGTGCTGAGCTGAGGATAAGCGATGTATGTGCGGACGGCGTGTGAATAGACGTGTGCAGTCATGCTACGTTAAATGTTCCATTAACATGGTTTGCCACTGCACGCAGGTTGAGGAAAAAAAGATGAGGAAATCTTTAGAATAAATGTTGATGTGGTTTAGTTTTTGTATTTCTTTTGCTTCAAAAGATTTAGTGTTAATCAAGTTTGGTGTACAATAAATCAAAGATAACAGACAGTGCTGCTCTGATATCCAGTCTGCGGCTTTTATCAGCAGAAATCTTCTGGATATAGGAGATAAAAAAGGATCCAGCAGGTTCAGCAGCAAATCTTGCTAGAAATATTACATCATTTCTCATAGAGCAATTAAAAAAAAAGTCATTATGAGGGCGAGTCATATATTATCCGCACTCCGCATGGTTGTATGAAATCTTCTGTTGGCCGCAGTCTTAGCGCTTTCCTTACGAGGTCGCTGTCTACTGTTACATCCGTTTATTCGTTACCGCGGCGTGAGGAACGATGGCTGCCCCGCTTGTAATTAGCATAAAAGAAGAGCAACGTGCAGGGATTCGTTTTTTTGTGGTCTGAGGGTGTGTCTGGTGCACACTTTTTGTATCCAAGACTATGTATGGAGAAAGTGTTTTGTCCCCATCGGACTGTCATCTGTTTGGTCTTCTGAAAGAAGCAGTATGATTCGGGATGGAGATTCAGGTCTGATGAAGAGGTGAAGACATGTGAGGGCAGCTAAGCCTAAACTATTTGTAATTAGGGAATACGAAATCAGCTGGATAAAGTGTATTGAAAAGCAGGGAGATTATGTAAAAAAATGATGTATTTGTCTTTTCTGCAATCTGCTTAAAATGAAGTCAGAGTGCAGATGAGTGCAGATCATTTTTGACTCACAACTCATACAAAGAACTGTAGTTTTGTGCTAGCGGTATTGATAGCTACTGTATGTATTTTGTCCTGTAGAGGAATCTAGATTTTTAGCTTGAGTTTGTACAGTACAGGCCAAAAGTTTGGACACACCTTCTCATTCAATGCATTTTCTTTATTTTCATGAATATTTACATTGT
>JAOVVG010000018.1:15452137-15463906 GCA_028566375.1 Leptodoras nelsoni
CCAGGCTGGTCCAATTTAGCCATGAATCCTCCCACACTAAAATGACAGGTGTTTCAGTTTCATTGTCTAACCCCTGTATGTGCTCCATATCAGGTCCTCAGAGATGTGGGCTCCAAGGTACCTGTAGCAGCTCACTGTCTGTACCACTGACTGGGAATCCATTGGTATTTAGTGGTATATATTGCATACTCTGCACAAGTCCACAATTATCACCTTGGTCCATGATAACAGCAACTCCACCTCCTACAAGCAGAAAGTCTGGTTGTTGTTGAGATCAGTCCTACCACCACTGTATCATCAGACCAGATGTGTGAAAATGTATCAGTAGTTGGCAATAATATTTTTGTTTTCTTGCTTGTTTGTTTGTTTGTTTGTTTTTAAGATTACAATATTGGGTTCTTGGTTATCACAGTAGACTATGTTATTATACACACTCATGTCAAATATACACCATTTTCTGGTTTTCTTTTCACCAGTTTCACCAGCTCACTCAGTTCGACTCACCATTAAGAGTCAAATCATTCAGTTCAAACTTCAGTTAATGGCTCACTTTTATCAGGCATCTTCCCAAAGTCACTAAAAACAGCTGGCATTCAGCCACTCTTGAAAAAGTGAACTCTGGACCTGTCAGACCTGTCTCAAATCTTCCTTTTATAGCTAATGTCATTGAGAAAGTTGTTTTCAATCAACTCAGCAACTGTTTGAACTCCAGGGGTTATTGTGACAAAGTTCAGTCAGGCTTCTGACCTCACTATAGTACTGAAATGGCTCTTATAAATGTGTGTTAAATGATATTTGACTGAATACTGATTCAGAAATTGCTGCATTTAACACTATAGATCACAGAACACTGCTGGACAGGTTGGGGAATTTTGTAGGACTTCCCAGAGCAGTCCTTAATTGGTTCAGGGGTTATTTTGAAGCCTGGAGTGGATATGACATGCAGAATCCCCAAGGGATCAGTTCTCGTACCTCTTCTGTTTAATCTCTATAAGCTGCCCCTGAGTCATGTTCTACAGAACAACAACTTGGATTACCATAGGTATGCAGATGACACACAGATACATCTGGCTGTCTCACCAGATGACTACAGCTCAATAGACTCACTGTGTCAATGTCTGGAACACATAAACACTTGGGTGAGCCAAAATTATCAAGAACAAAACAGAGATTCTTGTGTTTGGCAACAAGGAGAAGAGAATTTGTGTTAGTGAACTCCTCAATTCCTGGCTTCTGAAAACCGAAGACTGAAATCTTGGCATTCTAATAGACTAAGATCTCACCATCACTAGCCATATCAAAGCCATCACCAAAACAACCTTTGATCATATTAAAAATATAGCCAGAATCAAGGGCTTGCCAAGATCTAGAGAAGCTCGTCCGTGCTTTCATCTCCAGTAGGGTGAACTACTGTAATGGTCTCCTAAGTGGACTTGCCAAAACGTTCATTAAAGAGCTACAGCTCATGCAGAATGCTGATGCTAGAGTTTTAACCAGGACTAAGAGAACAGAGCACATTACTCCAGTTCTATAATCTTTACACTAGCATCTGGTTAGTTACAGAATAGAGTTTAAAGTGCTGCCACTAGTTTATAAATCACTGAACAGATTCGGCCCAGAATACATCTCTGATATGTTTAAAGAATATAAACTGAGTAGGTCTCTTAGATCCATGGACTCAAGTCAGCTAGTCGAGTCCAAACTAAATATTGTGAAGCAGCATGCACACAACTGGAACAAACTGCCAGAAGATTTTAGATGTGCCACAAATGTGGAAATTTTTTAATCACTATACCTATGATTGAGCTCTAAAACTTGTACTCTACTCTCACCAGACTTTACCCTTTTTAAGTGAAAGTCAGACATTTTTGTCACTTGTGCTTGCACACAGTGAAATTGGATCTCCACATTTAACCCATCCGTGCAGTGAGACACACTAGTGAACACACACTAGGGGGCAGTGAACGCACATGCCTGGAGCGGTGGTAGCCATAGCCACAGCGCCCGGGGGGCCAATGGAGGTTAGGTGCCTTGCTCAAGTGCTGTCAGTCACGGGATTCGAACCGTGGACCTTCCGATCACAGGGCAGACACCCTAAGCTAATTTTATAACTCTTATGTTTTTGCAATTAGGCTTCTGTCAGTTTTATAACTCTTATATCTCTTTGATCTAATTTTATCTTAATATTTAATTTTAATTGTTACTGTTCTTCCAAAAGCCATTCTGATTGGCTAGACCTCAGGAATTTATTAACACTTTTATTTTTCTTTATGTAAAATATTTTGAGTTGCCACTGTATATAAAAGGTGCTATACAAAGTTGCTTTGCCTTGCCTTAACAGAACCGGTACAAAGAGTCTAATCACCCGCAAACAACATATTACTGGTTGTTGCATCAGCAGCCCACATTGAAAAAATTTTTTTGCTTGGAAAACATTGATCTGTTTTAACCTTGACATTCTGTGTTTGCATATGATTTGCTTGAATCAGTAATGTGACCGCAGTTCGCTACACTAGCTAATGTGATCAATTCTGTTCATTATCATGAGGGCAAAGAAACTGGATGGAAGTGATGCTCTAAAATATACCACTGGTGACTAGAGCCTCACATCAGGTCACACAAACACACATACAGATCAGAAAAACAAAAAAGCCAAACGATATGGCTATGTTCACAGCCTTGCTTGCTAGCTTCACCAGTTACCAAAACAACAGCCATTGTTCATGTCTACATCTAAAACAACATCATCTTGGCATACTGTGGCATCCACCACTGCACTTAGGGAGTGGGTTTGTATGTTAGTTCCCAGCATGCCCTGTGGTTAGGGATCTGTTTTGGTGCCCTTACCATGAGAAATTTGTGTGTTTGTGTGAGTGACCTCCTCTCCTCTCCACTTGGTGTGTGTGTGTGTGTGTGTGAGTGTGAGTGTGTGTGTGTGTGTGTGTGTGTGAGTGAGAGAGAGAGAGAGAGAGAGAGAGAGAGTGCTGTTCACTCTGCCTCTGCTATTATGTGTTGTGGCTTGAATAAAATGACCTTTTTAAAGAATGCATCTGGTGTGGAAAATGGCTTTTTTGCGTGATCCCTCCCCTGTGGCATCACAATACTAATTTAGCACTATGGAATGCATTGCCTGATTTAATCACAGTTTGAAACTAAATCACTTTTGTACTGTTTATTTCCAAAAATCTGATTTTTATCATCCTCTCACTGCAACTTTTTTTTATATCTCTATGTTAATATTTACTCCACATCCCTGCAAACAGGTGGATGGAATCAGACTCAAGCTTCCACTTTTCAAAAATCCGTCTGTGATCAAATCCACTCTGTCTGTGATGAAGTCTCTTCTTGACCTCTAACATAATGCTAGCTTGTTTGGAGTGTTAAAGAAATATCAGGCAACCTTCTCACACTGCCACGTTAACACATTACAACCCGAGGACATGCACATGCCCACATATCCTCTTACTTTCTAAAAAGGTAACAGGTTCAGGTTCATGTTTATGTTGGGGCATGTACATACACACACACACACAGCACATGTAGCTCAGTCAGGACTCCCACAGGACCAGCACAGATCAGGTACTATTAGGGTGGTGGATCATTCTCAGCACTGCAGTGACACTGATGTGGTGGTGGTGTGTTAGTGTGTGTTGTACTGGTGTGAGTGGATCAGACACAGCAGTGCTGCTAGAGTTTTTAAACACTGTGTTCACTCACTGTGCACTCTATGAGACACATCCACCATATTGCTCCACCCTGTAGATGCACAGTTTGTGTTAGTCATCCTCTAATCCTTCATCAGTGCTCACAGGATGATGCCTACAGGATGCCGGTGACTGGATACTTTTCGTCGATGGACTATTCTCAGTCCAGCAGTGACACTGAGGTGTTTACAAACTCCAGCAGCACTGCTGTGTCTGATACACTCACACCAGTACAACACACACTAACACGTCAGTGTGACTGCAGTGCTGAGAATGATCCACCACCCAAATAGTACCTGATCTGTGCTGGTCCTGTGGGGGTCCTGACCATTAGAGAACATAGGTGACCAACGAAGTATGTGGATAAATAGATGACAACAATGTTATACTAGCATTTTATTGTTTTTCCATTTGTTTGCATAATGACTGTTAGTACTGGCTCTTAAAGTCACAAGGTTTTGAATTCACCACTTATGGTAGTTGTCACAAAAACACAATTCAAATTGCTAATGTAGCAAATTTTTCTGAAAAGGGGAAAATGCACAGGGGAAAATGTCATTGAATACAAAAATAAGATACTCAAATATGTTCAAGTACTTGGACACGATACATGTCATTTATCATCTGCTATAAAATGCTTTTACTTGAAAAATACTCTGATGCTTTTACTGGAAAAATACTTTGATATGTAGCGTTAAAGCTACACCATGTTACACAACTCATTCAAGCAGATTTCAGCTTTAAAGGTTGTGTGTTTTCAGGCCCAGCGTCCGCTGGAGGCAAAGTTCCGACTCAATGAGTAGCTGTGGTGGGAATTCTGCTGCTTTCCCCACACTCCGAACGGAATCACGATGACCGTGCTGTTGTCATCAGAGCCGTACTGCAGAGCCTGAGAAAGCACACACACACACACACGCACTGTTTAAACTGAGTTACTCATTCCTAGATAGTTATTTGAAATATGTAGGTCAAATGCCACACATTCCTGACCATAGCCATGGGCCATATAACCTTCAGAGGAAAAAGTGAACAAAAAAACTTTCACACTGTTTTAATTTTAAATTAAAGCTTCAATTGATTTGGGTTTGTGGGTATTTTTTAACACTTATGGTGCATTCACAATGCCAGTGACAAAGTTCCATGCAACTATTCAACTATTCAGTCCTGGAGACTGGCTCTCACAAAGCGCTGGAGACTCTGGAGACTTCTTCCATAAATTGTTAATAAAACCTATCCTCACAGAAAACGTCACATCAACGATTATACATTTTGGGAACACAAATGACTGGATCTTAAATGTGTAAAAGTAGAACTATCTCTATCCGCCTACCTGCTCGACGATGATGTTGGCCGCCTCTGTAGGATCGTGGCACTGGCTGATGACGTCACAGATTTCTTGGTTGCTCATGATGAAGTTTACGCCGTCGGTGGTCAGGGCCAGAAATGAGTCGTGAGAATGCTGTACCTGGAAAATGAAACCAGGAAGTCATACTAAGATACTGAAATACTGATGAGATATAAAACAACAATAATAACAACAACAACAACAAGCCTCATTTATCAAAAATAAAATGTATTTGTAAATAACATTTTCAGGTCATTGTGAGCTTTGCTTTTTATGGCGTATTATGCGTGGCTAAACATACACATGTAATTATGACAGTGAAACTATTGAACCATTTTTTGTTTGGTTTGGCCAACAAAACAAAACAGTTGTTTAACCACATAATGAATAAATGAATAAATGTCAGATTATTTGTCAGATTTAAAAATCACAAGAGGTGAAAAGTTTTTCATTTTAATTTTAATCTTTTTAATTTTTATTCACAAAAGGTAATATACTGATATATTAGTAGACCAAACAAAAAAATAGGTCATACAACAATTTTTTTAACACAAAGCAACATGGCCACACTCACTATGACGCGAGTAGTCTCAGGTTCTGCGATAACACCGCTTTGCTTTAAGTCAAAGTCTCCGATGCTGCGCGTCATTGCCAGGCGGCTGTTCACATTCGCATGCCCGAGACTGTTCCACGTTACGAAACCTCCACTCTTGCGTATTCTGGTATAAAGCACACACACGCACACACACACACACACACACCACTGAAATTTGAGCAAGAGAACAAACACACAGATATACATGGAGATGCCAGTACAGACAGCATACAACATGATGGAATGGGGACACACAGGAGCACATAATACACATACTGGAATTATACATATAGAGTTATACAATAGAGAAAGACACAAAATATTCCATAAGCTGATCACTTCTTAAAATAGTATAGTCATTGAAGAATTGACAAAGTTTTTATTGCTATTCACAAGATTTCATGTGGAATTTATCTATTTATTTTTATTTAGTTTCCTTGCAAGCTTTTTTGAGGAGCCCAGCATTCAAACACTTTTTTACAGTTGCACTCAAATAGGTAAAATGTTTCTGTCCTGTTATGTTAGCTTCTAATATTATACATCCATAATGTTAAATTATAAACATTTACCACATGACTTCCACAGAAATCTTGTCAGGTTAGCTTATGTAAGCTGTGTAGTGCTCCCACCGATGTTTGTCAGCATTTACAAGTAAAATTTAACGATAACTTTCTGAAATGCCATCAAGTTAGCCTTTGTTAAAATCTAGCTCAGTATTTAAGAATTTAAAAATCCTCTCAGAAATCCGGCTCTGGTTTTAGCCAGTTAGCTAAAACATTTCTCGGATATCTTGTCAGGTAAGCTTGTGTAAGCTATCTAGCACTGTCAGTGAAGTTTATGAACAATTATGTACTTTAAAATTATCTTAGGTTAACTATCTTAGCATAAACAGTTCTGAATATCACTGAATATCAAATCCCCTTCAAAAATGCTGTCAAGTGATCAAGTTTTACCAACTAGCTCATTTCATAAGTGTTTTTATACCCATGATTTTAAATGGATTAGAAATGTTCTCAGACATCCTGTCAGGTTAGCTTAGTTATCTAGAGCTACCAGAGAGGTTTAGGAAAATTTATGAATGACTTCAAAAATATCTTTCTGTAATCCTGTCGACTTAACTTGTGTTAACAACTAGCTAATATCATATGTGAAATCATAACCATATATAACAATCCTCTCAGAAATCCTGTCAGGTTAGCCTGTTAGCTATCTGTTTACACACCTAAGGGTACAAATGACATTTAAATCATATTCAGTTATATAAGAGAAGTAAAGTTGGTCTATTTTAAGAGAGGGTACAGGGGAAAGGACTTTTACACAACCCACACAGACACAGACACACACACACGTCAGTGCATGCCGTTCTCTGAGATCCAGTGTGAGTCTAGCGTGTGTACCGGTGTTTTTCGTCTTTTCTCTCGGGCGTATGGTCACTGGTGAGTGTGTAGGCTTCACCCTTCCTGCACAGTATGGCACGACTGTCTCCGACACTCCCGACGACCAGCTCTATGCCGTCTCTTAGCAAAGCCACCGTCGCCGTAGTGCCAACTGTCATCAGAGAAGCTGGAGAGTATTACCATTTTACCATATTATTTAAAGAACTTTAAAAACGACCAATCAAACATATACCAAAAATATATCATGTCAAACATTTAACATATAATGTACAGATCAGTATATTATGGCACAGGGTGACACTGTTAGTTCCTTTTCAAATTAATAAGTTCAGTTGGAGAGCTGTAATTGGTTGGGATTGGTTTCATAATCCTGGTAAATAGAGAAGAAGAAACAAATCATGTAATATTATTTATTCTTGATAGAATGTTTTGTGCCAGATTGTATTCATTTTCAGACCTACCAGGGTCTTCTGGATATCTAAACCTACTAGAGGTGTTTTGGAATGGGTCAGTATTTTTTGCCAGTTTGTTCAGACATATCCATCTGTTGAGTTGCCCCCAAATGAGGTGATTTGTTGAATGGGCTGTCTTGCCTCATTAGGCAGAATGGACAATTTGAGCAAAATTTTTTTGGGGGTGTAGATATTGACATAGAGGCAAGTCATTTTTGGGTCAGGTTATGTTTTCATCATATTGTTTGAAGCCGAGTTGTTTGGCACAGTGGTACCAGCAGGTAGGCTTTCTTTCACAGCTCCAGGGTCCCTGATTCTATCATGAGCTCTGTATCTGTCTGCATTGAGTTTCACATGTTCAACCTGTGCTCATGTGAGTTTCCTCTGGGTTCTCAGGTTTCCTCCCACTTCCCCAAAACATGCCAGTTGGTGGACAGTTGATGGAGGAGTGAAAGTGTGTATCTGCATGGTGCTCTGTCATGGCTTAGCACCTCATTCTGGGTCTTCCTGAGTTTTCCTGGGACAAGCACTGGATCCAGACATCCTAATTAGGATAAAGTATAAATGGATGAATAGGGATGAATAGGAGAAATTAATAAATGATTTCTTTCCAGTCACTTAAGCACTGGAAAGTCATTTCATGGGAATAATTTCATAGGTTTGTTTGGGAGTGGTTTGGGGGTGAGTTGATTTTGAGCAAGATGCTATTTACACCAGATTGTTCTTTAAGGTTAAGGTGTTTTTGGCAGTTGGGTATTACTATTTGGCTACATAGAATCATCTGTGCTGGATTATTTAAAGATGTATTTGGGAATTATCTGGTTTTGAACCACTCCATATCTGGGCACAGCTCTTAGTAATGCTCATTTTTCAGGTGGGAAATTTTGTAACAGAATAGTGTGAGACTAGAATGTTTTTTTGTGCCATGCAAATTTACATATTCATACCATTGCCACACATCTGCACCTCAGAGGCCAGGGCAGCGTCTACCTGTAGGAAGGCTTTTGTTAACACCTGTTCTAGATCCCACTCTTTCTCCAGACCCTTCCTACAACACACACACACATGATTAATTAGTCCATTTGGGCTTTAACCTGATATCCTGCATCCTATATTTATGTCCAGTGTCTGTTTTTGTGCTTAGGTATGTGAGTCACCTAATGTAGTGCTCCATATGTGTGTAGCAGAAGTCAGCAGCTTGCGTGCCACCATGTCCATCAAACAAAGCAAAATAGAGTGTGGAGGGTGTGAGCTCAGCTACACGAAGTCGATCCTCGTTGTCACGACGGCGACCAATCTGTGAGGCTGAGCCCACGTGGTCTAGGCTTATGTGTGGAATCGGTTTACCATAGAGGATGCTGGGTGGCAACAGGATGGGCGCGTCAATATGGTTGTCCCAAATCCCAAATGAGTCCCACGTAACTGGCCGGCCACTTGCATTGGTATGCAAACGAGCAGTGGCGTACCAGCGCACCCCGCATGCACACACACACCGACCCAACCGCACGCTAGCACTCCTGCTAACCGAGGAGAATGAGCGGCGAAGAAGAAAGGAGAAGGTGATGCCAGAGAGAGACATTTTAAAGAAGAAGAAACAGACAGAAGCGTGCTGGTTGGTTGTGAACGTTCTGTGACACCCCTATAAAAAACAAGAAACATGAATGACATTTTTAGGACACTGTACTGTGCACCGAGCAAGCACTAACTGATAAACCATCTGTTGTCCTGAATAATTTGTCAGCAGAGTGGATGGATCATTCTCAGTACAGTGACAGTGACAGTGACAACACCATCCAACAGCCAAAATTCTCCAGGCAGCAGCGGGCACTGTGCTGAGAACCTGACACTGGCTAAGAGTAGAGGACGTACTCTGCACATGGAAAACGCCGAACTACAGGGTGTACCTTTACTCTTACTGGTTGCACCAACAACATCAGTGTGTCAGTAAAGTTAAGTGAACACAGAACCACCAAATCACTACAGCACTACTGTATAGTGGTTCAGTGATATATGCAGTAAAGTGGGGGCAAATTGTGCAAAGCAACAACATTCATTAACTACACAATGACATATATTAGGTACTCAAAATCCTTGCAAAGCATATTTGTGAACAGTGAAGTAAAATTGCACAAACGTACAAAATTACACAAAAAAGTATATCACATATTATTTAATATTGCATTGACATATTTACACTCTTACCCGTCTGCTCTTCTACCGTTCAGCAAATGAGTCAACTCGTTAAAACTGTAACACAAGTATTTACTTACTTGTCTATTTTTTATGTTCAATTTCTTCTGTTTGGTTACACCCCCTGCACGCGCCTCCCGAGCCGGTGTGTGTGTGCATGTGTCATTGTGTATGTGAGCGCAGTCTGCCTTGCAACTGACTCATTTACATATTTCAGCACTAACAACCAATCACGAGCCGAAAAAGTTTCGTCTAATTTACATATTCCTTAAATGAAAGGCGCACTCACGAACCGTGGATGTTCGTTTCTCCGCCAATGAACCGCAGCAGGGCGGATGTGTTCGTGCATTATGTGATGCAATAGTGTAATCAAAGTCAGCTCAAACTTTACTGACCTGTGAATCAGATTCTGTATTACTTAATTCTCTCTCTCTCTCTCTCTCTCTCTCTCTCTCTCTCTCTCTCTCTCTCTCTTAACCATATTAGGATCATATTCATTTGGATCGTACTCAGCACAGCAGTCACACTAGCATACTCTGTGATGCTGGCACCAGTAGTTTGTCAGTAGTTTGATTTACTACATGATCCACATGAGGGCTGTGTATATAAATAACTCAAGATCTAACCAAGTATCCTACATTAGTATCTCCAACACACTGCGGCAAGCGATTATACTTATACTTATTATACTTAATAATTATTAACTGTTTTATTGCCACTCTCAGAGACAAGTAGTGCCTCCCGAAATCATTACATTCATCACTGTTTGATTTTTTTGTTTGGTGAATTATTTCTTTGTTGTAACAATGCTTCTTAAATCTTATACCATTGGAAAGCCTGTTAATTTCTCTTTTAAATGGTGCCACGTTTGTAGGAACATGCATTTGTGAATCTGAGAATGTGGGTTGAGCCCATGAAAAATTTGCCAAATCCTCTCTGCCATTGCCAAACAGCTTATTCTGCCATTGACTCGTTTGGTGTTTGGTGGACTGGATGATTGAAGCAAGACATATTGGCAATTTAACAATTTATTCATTTAACAAACAGGAGCCTCAGTAGCATGTGGAAGAACCATACACAGCCACAACAGCCTGGCACCTCCTCCTCATGGTGGTCACCAGCCTGGTCACACACTGCTGTGGGATGGCATTCCATTCTTCATCCAGCATTTGTTGCAAGTCAGCCAACGTGGTTGTGTTGGTCACGAACAGCACATCCAAGCTGATCCCACAAGTGTTCAATGGGTTTGAGGTCGGGACTGCTGGCAGGCTATTCCATCCTCTCCACTCCCAAATTCTGGAGGTAGTCTCTGATAAAACTGATCTGTGGGGGCGAGCATTGCCATCTTGGAGGATAGAGATTGGTCCCAGACTGTGGAGATATGGGATTGCCACCGGTTGCAGAATTTCATCTCTATATCTCTCTGTATTGATATTGCCTCCAATGATGACAAGCCTCGTTTTTCCAGTGAGGGAGATGTCGCCCCACACCATCACACTGCCTCCACCAAAAGATGTTACTCTATCTGTGCAGCAATCAGCATAGTATTCTCTGTGTCTTCTCCACACTTTGACTTTACGATCCAACTGCCACAGGCAGAATCTGGACTCATCGCTGAACATAATGTTCCTCCACATTTTCAGGTTCCAGTGCACGTGTTGCCGACACCACTGCAAACGGGCCTGACGTTGAAGGGCAGTCATGGCAGGCCTCTTGGCAACCCAACGAGACCAGAGACTGGCAATCAGGCACCTGATTGGCTGCACCTGGGGGTAGCAGAAGCTCAAAACAATAGCAACAGCAAAATAAGCTGTTTGGCAATGGCAAAGAAGATTTGTCACATTTTTCATGGGCACAACCCACATTCTCAGCTCTACTGCTCACCCCACAAATGCATGTTCCTTACAGACATGGCACCATTTAAAAGGGAAATTAACAGGCTTGACAAGATTTATTGCCAAGAAGCATTATTACAACAAAGAAATAATCCACCAAACACTTTTTGTGCTATGTTTAGATAGATAGATAGATAGATAGATAGATAGATAGATAGATAGATAGATAGATAGATAGATAGATAGATAGA
>JAOVVG010000018.1:15478391-15489023 GCA_028566375.1 Leptodoras nelsoni
AGGTCGCCCCACCCGGGGATCGAACCCGGGTCCTTCTTGCTGTGAGGCGACAGCGCTATCCACTGCGCCACTGTGCCACCCGCAAAAGGAATAGCTTTTTTGGAAATACTTTTTAGAAGAATGACGTGTTCAGGCTCAAGTGCAAAGTTTCAGTGCAGCAGCTTTAGTACAAAACAGTTCAAACTGAATATGTGACGATCGAGTGATA
Source organism: Leptodoras nelsoni (assembly GCA_028566375.1). Taxonomy (NCBI): domain Eukaryota; kingdom Metazoa; phylum Chordata; class Actinopteri; order Siluriformes; family Doradidae; genus Leptodoras; species Leptodoras nelsoni. The sequence goes on from JAOVVG010000018.1 coordinate 15,478,600, forward strand.
CTGCATAATATTACAGCCAATAGTATTGTGTGAGCCTCTTCGTTTTTGTCCACAGTGTCTCAGTGCCAGGAGGTGTTGTCTCCATAGTGCCCTCACACCCAGCCAGCAGTTTTCTTATCAACCTTATGATCATGACTTGTTCTTCTTGTTCTCTACGTGCCAGTCTTTACTGCTTCTGCTTCTTTTTTGACATTATGTCTTCTTTTGTGTGTGTGAGATGTATGTAAAGGCAGTGTAGTGAATCAGCATCAATATCTGAATAAATGTGATGGCATTTCCATGGAAATGAAAAGCTGTTCTGAAAAATCACAATAAAATTTATTCTTAATCAATTGACAGTCTGACCCAGGTGCAAATCTGGCAGGCATGCGAGTGTGTGAGTAGGTGTATGTATTCAACCTCAAATCCGTGTGCGAAAGTGCAGAAGACTACATAATAAAGAGAAAACAGGAGAATCAGTTTGACAAAAAGCATCTATTTACAATATACAATAAAATTATCGAGTGGAGGAAAAAGATACAAAGTTCAGTGGAATCTACTCATATACAAACACATGTGCAAAGGCTTGCCTTCATGCTCTAGGCGTATGAAATGCTGTGGTCCGCGAGGTCAAGAGCACTTTCTGGAAACCAAAAAAAAACAAAAAACAACCTCTCATGAGCAAAGAACTCGCGAGTCATTAGTTTGGCGGGTTTTTCTTTTTAACGAAGCCATTTCCATCATCCTGAAGCTTCTTGGAACACTGCACTCGTGCACACTTCAAATGCATCATAGAAAAATAAAACACTGCTTTTTTTTAAAGTTGAAATGTCCTGGACAGCTTTTTCCCCCCTGCTTCCTCAATCCACTTGGTTTAGTTAGAGGACAGAATGGAAGAAAAATCCGTGTGGGAATGGACGTACGAGCTGATTGTCGAGCTGAATGATCACAGCCTTCAAGTCCTTCAAGTCAGAGATTCACAATTACAAGATTTTCTACAGAAAAAAAAGCTTGATGAGCTTTGGCCAATTTGATGTTGGGATTTGAAGCAATCACAGATGTAGACATGGATGTAGCCGTTTTCAGAAGGAATTAGTTTTATACATAGAGGTGGGGTAACAGTTATTCCTGGAAAGTAATAAGTATATTTTATAAGCAACAAAAAAAAGACACTATCTGCAAAGGTCAGTAAAACAAAGAGAAGTAGCATGATCTTAGCACAGGTACATCTCACAGACTTGATGGTCATGTGACCTGCTAACAAACAAGTGCAACGTCTGTGACCATGCCCCTAAAACAAGCCCTGACAATAAAGCATGTAGTACACATGGAATTTTTTTGTGTGATGAGCGTACATGGTAAAGACACGCCCATCTCTGTGGGTTATCCCGTACAAATCAATCGGCATTACTGCAGTCGTCCCCTGAAAACGTTACTGATCTGTCTGGAAAACGAATCCCTTCTGACTAGTACTAAAGTCATTTGAGTACTCATTCATTCACATCATTCATTTTGTTGCATTATGGCAAAATACAGAACATGGAAACCAAAAAGGGGTTTTCCAGTGCATCCATTTTGTTTCCACTAACAATACACATCACACTCAACGACTGCAAATTTGTAGTGCACAAACTTCTGAGGATGACTTGAAGGTAGCGAAAGCCGATTGTCTGCTGGAAACTAACTCGTGTAGTGTATTTTCCGGACTATAAAACCTGGTGCCGAGGGTGTAGTTACGCTCCTGCTGAGCTGAGCTGTGTACATCCTCATTATAAAACATACTCAATCCACTAGCATGAGACTTCAAAATTTGTCAAATGAATGCTAGCTAGCTGGTGTTAGTTTGCTTTGACAAGGGATGGCCATTACTGTCCATTAGATAAAAATATTCGATTGTGGAGCAGGAACTTCGATGATGCTAATAAAACAAATACATCCAGTGCTTTGTCAGCTTAACAGTTTGACTAGCTCAAAATTATTCCATGTCTGTTTCTTGCATTTTTATTTTATTTTAAGTGTAAAGGTGCTCACACTGTGTTTTATAATCCGGAATATACGGTACTCAAGTGTACACACTGACGGCAATCAGCAGAAAAAGAGGAACTGGTGCGTCTGTTCCTCAAACACCAGACACACAGAAAGAGTAAAGGGTAGGAATGCAGCAGGCAGTGATGTCTTAGTGTGATGTCATCAGGGTCACCTGTTGACATGGCTACTCCGCCATCGCTGGGGATGACTTAGTCTGGGCATCCGTGAGTCGAGTGGCTTAGGCTGCTGCCTGGTCGGCATTTCAGGCTGTCTGTGCACGTCTCCATATCGTACTGCTCCGCTCCTGTGGCCAACGATTCTTCTGAACTGCTGCTCGCTATGGGCTGAAGTTCACCTGAAGAGATTCCAACTTTAATCTTACATTGTAGACACAGTAATTTCTCCATATCCAAATATGTATATGTATAAAGTATTTGTATATGCATAGAAATTTGCCGCTATTCTAACACTAATCATGGTCATCTTTTGCAGCATAAAAAAATATTCAAATTTTAACATCCTAAATCTTATTCCTAAGTCTTCCAGTGGCCTACAACGTTCACACATGATGTTGTAAAACCATCACAAATAAATACAAAGATCAGAAAACTGATCTGCTCACTCAGAAAAGTGTCCTCCGTGATGGGCTCCGAGTCAAACAGGACCTGAGGGAGACCCACCATCCTGACACTGGGGTCACGCCCTCCTGCGATGTCGCTGGCCAGGACATCATCGCTCATCACCATGGCATTCAGGGCCACGCCCCCGACGGCCAGGTCGTAGTCCAGAGGGAACTCATCCAGGCAATCTGTACTCGACTACAGCATGAAGAGTTACACACACCAGATAAAAATGTTCACTTGTCATTCATTTCAATTCATGCAATTCCCTTCATAAAACAAAATAGATGCATTCCTATTCCTCAGAAATGTTTTTTATAACAACTAACCAACATTTTTTTTTAATAATTAAAGAGGATATATTATGAAATATTCACTTCTTTATGTTTTGTGCACATGCCGTTGGGTCATTGGAGCAGCAGATATAGCCCAACAATTGAGAATCAAAGGTACTGGGGACAAAACCTTTTTTTGTACTCAGTATAGCTTATAACCCCTTGAATATAAAAACCACTCATTATAATCAGTTGAGAAATGTACCCATTATAATGCGTTTGATCCAAAAAAAAAAAAACCTCACTCTCATCGGCCACAGAGGCATCTATGTAATATGCGACAGACAGACCACATTTCAGACCACCTTTATCATTTGAAACTGAATGATTGGAAAGAGGTGTTTTAGACCAAGTGAAAAACTGTACTAGTATTTATTCCATGTGGTATTTTGACCCAAGAATGTCACAGATATTTTATTAAGACCCCAAGGTCACTACTTATTTGTGAGAAAATTGGTACAATATGTAACCCATTAACTGATGTCATACATTCAAAAATCTGTGTATTGTTAAATATACTATTTAATTGCATTGTGTACATTATAGCAACTGCTCTGGAAAAAAATCTGTGCAGGTCTGAAGGCGTCTGTGAAATTGATTTTACACTGACAGGGTTCCTGGCTGCAAAAAAGTGCGAGAACCAGTCAAACTCAAAATGGCACTGCTGACGCTGTCAATCAGCTTTCATCTTAGAAATAACCGGAAACGTGACAAAATTGTTGCTATGGTAACTGACCCCACATATCAGATTCTGTGATTCTAAGGTGATAGCTGATCGGCATATCACTTTGTAACAGTAAAGATACAAAGTAAGCATCCAAGCATTAAAGAACCTGCTGTCTCTATATCTTTCTCTCCCTCTCTCCTTTTCTCTTCCCTTCCAATCTTTCTCTCTCTCCGTCTGTCTCGTTTTTCCTCCATCTCTCTCACCCTGTCTTTTCTCCATTTGTCATCAACACTACCTGCACGTCTGTCTTTCTCTCATACTCTCTCTTTCGCTTTCTGTATCTCTGCATCTGAACTCACAACCTCCTGAGTCACTTCTGAGTCATTATGCTGAAACAGATTTTGTGTGTGTGTCAGAGAGAGAGTGAGAGAGAGTGAGAGAGAGAGAGAAAGCGAGTGAGTGAGTGCATACCGTGAGCCCGAGAGCTTTCAGGATGTTCATTTTACACATAGGACATGTGCGATGGTCCACCAGCCATGGATCCACACAACCTTTATGGAAGACATGCCTGTAGATAGACAGAAGAATGTGTGTGTGTGTGCTCATTGTACATGTATAATGACAATAAAGGCATTCTATTCTAGTCTACTGTGCCCTCACCTGCAGGGAAGAATTCGCACCACATCGTTAGGCTTGTAGTTTTCGATACACACAGCACAGTTATCAAAGTCTGACTCTGTCTCCTGGAAAAGTACGCACGCGCGCGCACACACACACACACACACACACACACACACACACGTAAGGCTAAAAAAAACCTGTAAAGTATTATTAACACCATGTTCAGGGTTCCCACCCATTTTCACTGACAACATTTCAAAGTTTTCCCATGACCTTTCAAGGCCTATTTATGAATTTTTCAGGCTCTTTCTAGATCTGTGTTTTCTCACCTGGTCTCCTTTCCTGATGGTTCGTACTTGGAGCTGACTGATGGCCTTTTTAGCTGCATCACCAAGTCTCCTCTGCATGTGCGCACGCACACACACACACACACACACACACACACACACACAGGTTAATAACAGTTTAAAATCAGTTCATCATCACAGAACACCTGTTTCTTCCTTTTTCACTCCCCTTATCAGTTCATCAAATCACACATGCCGCATTCTCCCTCTCCACATCTCTCTGTGTTTTTGTCTCTCTTTCTCCATCTCTCCCCTTTTCTCATCCCATCTTTCACTCGCTCTCCCCATCTGTCTCTCTCCTTGAATCTCCCCATCTTTTACTCACTGTTTCTCTTGCTCTGTTTTTCTTCCTTCCTCTCTATCCATCTCTCTGTCTGTCTATCAGATAGCGGTGTTTGCACGAATCTCTCACTAACTGTTAGTTTCCCCCCTTGCACACAAACACATACAGCTGTGAGAAGAAAGCAGAGGTGATAAAAGTGCAGCAGGAGGCTCAGCCCTAATGGCCGTCTTCCTTCCTGTCTCTCTCGCTCGCGCTTGGCTCTGCACGTCTCTGCCTCTGATCGCGCTTCACCATCTGTAAACCGGTGCTGGAGTGCCGTCTGTGATCTGTACTAAAAGTTACGAGTAAACATGCTGCAGCATGACCGCACTTTTTCCACATTCCATGAACAGCATGCAGGACTAACACTCGTGCTTTTCACAACAAATAAACAAATGCTTTTAATGCAATTCACACTTTACTGTTAAACTGATAGGTCTTTGAGAGTATGCTCTTCTCTTTGTGTGTGTGTACCTGTTTTTTATTTGTTCTGTTCTCACTACGTGTATTTAGGGACTGTGTGTATTAGGAGTATCAGCACATGACACCAGGTATATTTAGGGACTGTGTGTGTATTAGGCTGTAAACCACACAGTAATGAGGTCGTGCATGTGTGTATTTACCTGGTTGTGGTGTGTAGTTAGGTCTATGAGTCTCAGTACCTATATTTAGTGTTGAATGCATGTCTGTTTACCTGATCGTGGTGAGAGCGTGTTTACCCAGTCGTGCAAGTATTTTTCTTTTTCTGGGTCCTAGTGCCTGATACTGGTATACTCGTGTGTGTGTGTGTGTGTGTGTGTGTGTGGTTGTGTGTGTGTGTGTGTGTGTGCTTGTGTGTGTGTACCTGGTTGCGGTCTCGGGCATTGGCATATCTGAACCTCTGGATGTAGTAGAAGACGAGCCATGCCAGCGAGATGATCATGAGGACGATGAAGGAGATGGAGACGAATACGACAGAAGTGCGGCTCACATACTTCTGCAGGTTGCGTGTCCCGATGGTGATGTGCATGTTCACCGTCACATTCCGCTCCAGTAACAGCACCAGCTCACGGCCTTTGTGTTCAGGGATCATGATCGCTACCACATCACCCGTACCTGAGTGGGAAACGGAGACAGAGAGGGATGGGGGAGAATTATTTGTGTTCTTAATACTCCCGTTTTTGCCACTGGTTCAATCGTTAGTACAGCAGCGAACTGTACAAGTTGTCTCAGCACGCTATGACATTTTCACAATACACAAAGTTACACAACATGTTAAAAACTAATGAGCAAAAACAGTAAAAAATAGCAATTTAAGAAAAGCGCTGTGAAACACTACACCCACATCAGCAATGGTTCTTTGGTTGTGCTGGGATTTGAACTCAAAAATTTCTGGTCACCAAGACAGACCCAGAAAAAGTGTTTTTAGTAAACTTAACACCTCCTCAAACTGACCTAATTATTACTGATCAGAACATAGCTGGTTCCCTGTCCAGGATGAGCAGAGAAAAATCAGGGACATTACATCGGCCTTCTGAGAATGCTGTACGTAAAAGAAGCTACATAAAATAATCAAGCAGACTGGTAAGACGAGTTCGGTTTGTTTACCGCTTCTGTGTGAAAGCATTTGTCAGTGCTGAGGCACAAATTTACAGCTGCAGTTTTTCCATGTTTTCTACTGATGAGAAAAACAGGCACCATAAAGATAATAAGTGTTCAAATATTTATGAAAACAAAATAATTGCAAAAATAAAATACTAGCAAATACTATTTCTACCTGCTCAATTAAGCTTTATTTAATAGACAAAAGGACAAAGAAAAGATTTAATTCTATTTCGTAAATTCTAAAATTGATGCCTGCAACACACTCAAAAAAGTTGGGACAGAGGCATGTGTACCACTGGGTCACATCACATTTCTTGTTTAATTATACTTTTTAATCGTTTGGGAATTGAAGAGATTAATTATTGCAGTTTTGCAAGTGGAATTTTTGGCCATTCTTGCTGTGTACAAGACTTGAGCTGCTCAACAGACTGTGGTCACGTTTACAATAGGAGGCACATCTGGACTGCAGGCAGGCCTGTCAAGCACATGTTGTTGAAACTCATGCAGAATGAGGCCTGGCATTGTCCTGCTGAAATAGACATGGAGTTCCTAGGAAAAGATGTTGTCATGATGGCAGCATATGTTTCTCCAAAATACCACTATAAGCCTCCACATCAATGAGACCTTCACATATGTATGCAGATCACTCATGCTGTGGCCACTAATGCACCCCGAAGCCATCACAGATGGCTCTTGCACTTTCCGTTGGTAACTGTCAGGATGGGATTTTCATCTTTGGCACATAGAAACTGATTTTCCCCAAAACAAGCTGAAACGTGTGAAAAATTAGTATACGGCTTCCTCTTTGCATAATACAGTTTCAGGTTTCATTTCTTAAAGCAGCAGTGGACTGTGTTAAGTGACAATGATTTGCCAAAGTACTCCTGTAGTTATGTCCATCACAGTAGCTTGACAGTTTCTCAAACAACACCGCCCGAGTTCTCGATGGTCACACATTCAGCAGCGGTTTCTGGCCTTGGCCTTCAAGCACAGAGATTTCCCCTGACCCCCTGAACCTTTCATGATATTATGAACTTTAGATGGTGAAAGACCTTAATACTTTGTAGTCCTGCACTGAGAAACATTGTCTTTGAACTGACTGACAATTCTCTCATGAAGTTTGTCACAAAGTGGTGAACCACGACCCATCCTTGCTTGTAAAGACTAAGTCTTTGGTGGATGCTCCTTTTATACTTATACATCTTGATGACCTCATCTATTACCAGTTAAACTGCTAATTGTGGAGCCTTCCAGTGTTACCTGTGTGACCTTTTCAGTCTTATTCTGTCTCTATCCCAATCTTTTTTAAGAGTGTTGCAGGCATCAACTTCTAAATTTGCTTATATTTAACAAACAGAATTAGGTTCGTCATTAAAAACACTGAACATATTTTTTTTGTCATTTTGTCTGTTAAATAAAGGATCAAGTGAATTAACAAACTACTGATTTTAGTTTTTATTACATGTTTACAAAGTCCCAACTTTTCTGGAAATGTACTTTACCTTGTACTTTACTCAGATGTATTCAATCAGCCAAAACATATAAAATATTTGCTGCCTATCTTTGAGAAACAGAGCTAATAATGAAAATGACTAGCTGTTTAATTAGCATCATGCAAACTGATTTACATAAGTGTAAATGACGTTATTTGGATTAGTAACGTTATTTGATTAATTCGTTTATTTAAGTATTCTGAAGATCTGGAATCCACACATGGTAGTGTTAGTGGAATCATTAAGGAATAATATTAAATTAGAAAGAAAATTCTCAGATCTTAAGACAAACATTAGCATCTTTGCTACAGGTTAGTGAGCTGTGTTTATTCATTTTTTTTCTCCTACCATAATGCGCAGTACTTTATAACTTATTAACATATAAAAATTACTGTCAAACGAAAAAAAAAAAAAAAACTCCTGAGAGGATTTTTGGTTGCCATGACAGCAGATGTGTTTTAGACACTTCAGTGAAGTGCCACTTCAGGTTCAGTGTTTGTTATTTTAAAATGTCAGTGTTGTTAGGAAAGGGTATAACATTGGTTAACCTCTTAAATCTGTGAGTTATTGATTAATGTGAGATTATTTATGACCTTTTGGTCTCGGAGTGAATTCTTACTAGCACTTTGCTAACATCTTTGATTAGTCTGATGAGAGTTCATGAGATGAATAAACAACCAGGTTTACAGTTTAGCTCGTGGCTAACTTTCTATGAGGACCTGTTTGATGAAATGAAAGGTGACGTAAAGATTAAAATAAAATAGCTTTTTCAATAATTACATGGAATATATAATAATTTACCAAGCGAAAATGCAGGTGGTACACAATGAGTCATTTCACACTCAGCTCACACACAGGTACACACACACACACACACACACGTATGTTCCACTATCAAAGTCGGGATTTTCGAAAGACATAATTATATATGCAGCTAATTAACGCTACACCTAACCCTAACCTCAGTAATGAAAAGAAAATTCTTCTGCTCTTTTTTTCCTGAAAGTAATTGTCGATGTGTAGATATTCACAGACAGAAAAGTCAGGACATGATTCAGGTCCTGACATGTAGGTGTGGTGTCTGATTTAAGTCCTGACATTTGACACTCACAGACAGACAGACAGAGACACACACAGAGACACAGAGACACAGAGACACACACAGAGACACAGAGACACACACAGAGAGACACACAGAGAGACACACAGAGACACAGAGAGACACAGAGAGACACAGAGAGACACACACACACACACACACAGAGACACACACACACAGAGACACACACACACAGACACACACACACAGACACACACACACAGAGACACACACACACAGACACACAGAGACACACACACAGACACACACAGACACACACACACAGACATGCAATACAATTAGAAGATTCTGAGATGTATTCAGTCTTGTGCAAACAGCAGCTGAGGTCTCTGAGGTAAATGTCCTTGTATCCCTGCTGAAACACCTCAATTGGTTTCCCTCACATGAAATAATGGACCGTATTGGGATCTGGATTAATGCTTTCCAACACATTCCATTACAGATCACCAGAAACACATTAAACCCATTAGGAACTGGGACACAATGTCTCCTCAGGCTTCCATCTTTATTCATAAACTTTTTTCTGCTTTCATTATACAAAGCCTGTACTGTCGGTTCTCAGAAAGACTCGACACATTTCCTTCCTTGCTAGCTTCCCTCATTCCTTCCTTCCTTCTTACTCTCTCTATTACTTTCCTTCCATACCTTTATTTGACATAACATACTTTTCCTCCTTCATTCCTTCTCTTTCTCCATTCTATATTATTTCTTTCATTGCTCTCGTCTTATTTGCTATTTTTAATTCTTAATATCCTTGTACATTTCCTTACTACAGTTTTTCTTTCCTTCCTCCTTCTTTTTCTTACCTTGCTTTCACCTTTCTTTCTTCCTTTCCTCCTTCATTCCTTCCCTCTTTCATTTGTCCCTTCTCTTTCTCCTTTCCAGCCTCATTAATTTCCTTACTGTGGTCATTTTTCTTTGTCACTCTTTCTTCTTTTACTTATACATTTCATCTTGTCCACCTTTCTTTTCCCATCTTTCCTTCATCATTCCATCATTCTTTCTTTCCTTCTCTTTCACCTTTCTAGCTTTCCTTCCTAGCTGTCTCTCCTAACTCTCGGGTGCGGGTGAGACTCGGGTGCGAGTGTGGGTGCGGATGAGACTCGGGTGCGAGTGTGGGTGCGGATGAGACTCGGGTGCGAGTGCGGATGAGACTCCGGGTGCAGATGAGATTCGGGTGCGAGTGTGGGTGCAGATGAGACTCGGGTGCGAGTGTGGGTGCAGAGGAGACTCGGGTGCGAGTGTGGGTGCAGATGAGACTCGGGTGCGAGTGTGGGTGCAGAGGAGACTCGGGTGCGAGTGTGGGTG
>JAOVVG010000018.1:15511839-15522561 GCA_028566375.1 Leptodoras nelsoni
TTCCTGCCTTGCGCCCTAAGCTGCCGGCTAGGCACCGGCTCCCCCGTGACCCTGAAAAGGAATAAGCGGCCAAGAAATTGAATGAATGAATGAATAAATTGCTCACCTTGCAAAAGAAAAATAGCTTTAAGTTTGTATCATACTTGATGGACTAGCATTGTAATCATGTTGTTTAGTTTTCTTAACACTTTCTTCTTTGATAACTTGATGACAAAATTTTTTTGTTTGTTTTTCTCTACTCAACAAGGATGTGGATCAAAAGAAGACCGGCAACTACTTTTTCCTGGATGATTGAAGCATCCAATCCCAAAATAAACAAAATATCCCCCAAATTCAGTCCCGTTCTATTGGGCCACGCCTCTCCCAACATGAGACATCATTTAAGAAGAAGCACTGGGACTGTTTACTTTCAACACTGACACATCAACGCCACTATTTTGTCCAGCAAGTCCAATAAACAACAAGGTGTATTCATCGTCCTCTCCCCCCTTTTTATCAGTGCTAATCCTCTAACAGACCAGATCGCTGAACAGGAGTTGGAGCTGGCAGATATAACCCCCCCCCCCCATGCATCCAGTCTGTACAGAGGACTGAGCTGAAGTGGATGAGAGAGGACACTCTTAAAAAAAAAAGTATATAAATGGGACCTAGATAAGACTTCTGTTTGTTTTTTGGGTGACCAATAATAAATCTCATCACTGTTTGTGTTTTTTTTTCTGGTCACAAGGAGTGAGAGAGACACACATGCCAAAAAGTGTATAGTCTGATTAAAATATTTTAATCATTCTGCCATGATGCATCTTATTAAATAATCAGTTTAACTTGTTTGTGTCTATATACAATATACACTATATGGACAAAAGTGGAAACCTTGGCCATAATGTGCTGAGGCACAAAGTGCATAAAAGTCACTAACCCCTCTGACTCAATAACTACAGAGTTGCTCTGCTGTGACATTAACATCAGCACAAAAACTGTACCAGCTGGTTCATGGCATGGAGTTCCACGGAGCTGCATTCAAGCTTTACATCACCAAGCCCAATGCGGATGTCAAAGTGTCGGTATAAAGCATGCTGTCTCTGGACCCTGGAGCAGTGAAAACATGTTCTTTGGAGTTATGAATAATGCTTCTTTATCTAGCAGTCTCATGAATGAGTGGGTTGGTGAATGCCAGTAGAGTGGTGGAGGAGGTATATAATGCTATAGGGTTGATTTTCAGGGCCTGGCTAAGGCCCCTTGGTTCCAGTTAAGGGGCAAAAACAGTTTGTGGAAGGCCCTTTTCAGCATGAATGTGGCCCAGTGAATAAAAGCAAGGTCCATAAAGGAATGGCTGAGTGACTTTGGTGTGGAAACCTTAATTGACCCACACAGAACCCTCATCTCAACCCCATCAAACACCTTTGGGATGGACTAGAAAGGAGATTGTGAGCCATGTTCTTCTAGATGAATGGACAAAAAGTCCCACAGACACACTACAAACTCTTGTAGAAGCCTTCCCAGAAGAGTGGAGGCTGTTATAGCTGCAACGGGGGACTAACTCCATATAAATGCCTATGTATTTAGAATGGAATGTCATAAAAGCTGTAGGTGTAATGCATAGGTATACCAATACTTTTGTCCGTATAGTGTACGTGTTGCAAAGATTTATATTTTAAAATTTGTTTTTCCCAGGGATCGAGAGCATTTCTTGAGATTTGCATAGCAATGCAGTTCCATAAGGGTAACTTTGTGCGTTTCATTCATTAATGCTGGATTTAAATTGCCCATGCAGAATATTTAAGTTTTATTTAAGTACTTTATATGTACAATTGATGAGTTCCTATTTCATCAATTGCCTTGACGAGCTAAATTCTAAGTCATAATGGTTAAAGGTGCAGGGTTGTACTGATAATTTATTGCATCTCAAATTTTACAACAAAATTACAACCGAGTAACAGCAGGGCTGCGTTTGTGTTTTACCCATCATGCCCAAGGGAGAAAAGAACACTCCTACAGTTCTGCCTGTTAAAATAGTCGAATAGGGTGATTAGTTACCAGGGCAGTGTTAGTGCTTTTTTGTGACAGTGTTTGATAACCAGATAAACAAGATCTCCATTATAAGAAAATAAAAACATACATCACACAAAACATCTGAGAAAAGCAAACATCTCTTTATTAATATTTTTGTATCAAAATTGCATCCAATTGCATCTTTGGTTGGGATAATTGTAGGCACTCGGTTTAAAACAGCTCAAACACAATCTTTGGAAAGGCACACGCAACAATATGAGAACTGAGAAACCCCAACAACAACGAAAAAACCCCATCTAAGGCACTACATGAGAACTTGCATGTCAACCTTTCAGCAGATAAGAGAGAGACAGAGTTGCAGTCGTTAGGCTTTAATTCAAACAGTGCATCCTACAGATCTGTATTTCCTGATCTGAACAAGTCCTCAGTCAGGTTCAAAAATAAAAGTGCATGAAGCTCTAATTCTAAACACGCATCTTCTTAAAGTGGCAGATGAGGGTAATGTAGAGACAGTAGCATACAATTTCTCATGCAAAAACAAATCAGGAAATAGTTAACATGATCAATACGTGCCAAAGAAAGCAAATTTACACCATGTCGCCTCTTGTCCTAAATGTAGCTGATTACCACTGAAGCAAACACGTAATGGAATCTCTCAGCCAAACGTTGGTGACTATAAATACAAATACACATGATTGAAAGAAGATTATTCTTTTAAACATTAGAAGGTGGAAAGCTGGTTGTTCCAGACGACAGCCTTTATGACATTCCAGTGTTCATCTGCACAGTTAGGTTTAGTTCAAAGATACAGGAACTTGTAGGTGACTTTTTTTTTTTTTTTTTTAACCTGTTATCTACATTAACCTTGTATATATACACTATATAGTCAAAGTTTTGTGGACACCTGACTATCACACCTGTATATGCTTGTTGAACATCCAGAACATTCCAGGTTTTTTCCCACATTTGTTGTTATAATAAGCTCCATTCTTCTGGGAAGGCTTTCCACTAGATTTTGGAGTGTGGCTGAGCAGCATTATGTTCATTAGTTGGCGTTCCAGATCATCCCAAAGGTGTTCAGTGGGCTTGAGGTCAGGGCTCTGTAGAGGACACCAGAGTTCTTCCACTCCAATCTTAATACACCATGTCTTCATGGCGCTTGCATTATGCACAGGGACACTGTAATGCTGGAACAGGTTTGGGACTCTTCATGCCCCATATATGGGTGTAATGCTCAGATGTTCACAACATCTGTGCCTTGTGTATAACTTTGGCTGATATTTTACTCAGTGTTCTCTTTCCCCAACCTTATTCCAAAAGTAAAAAAAAACTTTTGGTTTACCTCCTGAACAATGAGGTTGCAAAGAAAAGGAGTGCAAAGTGCGAGTCAAAATGAATGTGAGCAAACATGAGATTTATAATAAAATGAAAATATTTCCCTATCAATATTCCAAAGACAAATAACGTTCAGGACTTCCAACCGTGGCTTAACACAAACACCTCGTTCTCTTGATTTTGTGTCTCCAAAGCTACCGTGAAGATGATCTCATCACCAGTTACACCAACCTTCATTTCATCTGCATTATTGATAATACATGTCATTTAAAGAACAAGCTAGACAACTTAGTTTGCTGATAGTAGCGTTGTTATGGTTACAGTTGCCATTTTGCACAAGACACTGCTTTTCTACATATAAATACAAAAAGTGCTCCAGGTAGTGCCTTTTTCTGTGGAAAAATGGCAAGTATGAAAGCAGAATTCAACAAGCAAACATGGGATATTGTCTTATCTAACAGAATCACTCCTTCATAAGTGGAAAATATTACACTAAAAAAAAACAACCACATCTACAGTATATATCTGATATCAAACACAGGGGCTTGGACTTTTCCTCTTACATGACTGAACTGATTCAAACAGGCCATGGTTAATGTTCAAGCAAGCAGTAAACAAAAGCTCATATGTGAGATTCAGTTGCAATCTCCGAAGTCACATTAACTTCCTCAGTGAGATGAATGTGAAGCCTGTGCAGTCACTGCTTTTCATGTGAGACGTACACGGTTAGCACCATGTTTATCTCCATATTTCACTGTGGAGAAAAATCACCCACAGCTGCAAGCTTTTATTACCTTTAATATACACAGAAACACATAAATATACAGAGTGGACTCACCTTTCTGGGAAAACAGCACTGAAAGTGTTTTAAATTAGAAAAAGAACGTTTAAAAACAAACACCTCAGCCAGTTCCAAGAGAATGGATAGCAACAGAAAGGAGTGATTGTCAGCTTTCAGGTGCGGGTCCGAATTGCCCGCCTGGGTATCCTGTTCCTCTGGTGTTACTATAGCCCCGTCCCCGGTTCCTCCCACCGGACCCTCTGTGGTAAGGCAGCTGGCCATCATATCTTCCCCATCCAGTATTTTCTCTCCTTCCACGTGAGCCACGACCCCTGAATCCTCCACGGTCTTCCTGGCCATGCCTACTTCCAAATTTGTACGACTGACCCTGGTAGCGCCGCGCAGTTTTAAGATCTGCTTCACCAGACTCGACCTTCTCTGGCTCCCAGTCTTCCAATGAGGATCGTACAAAGCCACCACCCTTCTCTCGTCTTTTTCCATTGGTCAACGCTGTGGGCTCTGCCTCTTTACTCGGAACACCACCACTCAGAACTACCTCAGCGACACTGCTCTGCTGTATTTCCATGGAAACAGGGACAGTCCCTGACTTAATGTCTCCATCCTCTGAATGCTGTTGACCCTGACCTGCCCAAAATGTTTTTTCTACCTGTGGAGTCAAAGACCTTTGACCCCCCTGACCTCCTTCTATTATTGGTGGCACTGTCGGCATGGGGACCTCCATCCCATAATGTCGGGGAGGGAGGACAGAGAGATGCTCAAGCCCTATGGAGGGGGGAGGGGCAGAATACTGTAGTGATGGACCAGCAGGGGGCACTGAATGCACACCTGCATATACAGTGGGATGGGAGGCAACGGGCAATGGCATCTGCATAGGCAGTGAATGATGGCTGAACACCCCAACTTCCATCGGAGAAGGGTTGTGGACCATGCCCCTTACCTCATAATGACTAACGGGAGTACTCCCAGCAGATGAAGGGTTAGGAGAAGGAAAAACTGGTCTAGAGTTGTTCTCTGGTTGCCAAGATATAGGAGGAGGAGAAAGCTTGAGTTGCATGTGGTGGTAGGCCTGAACCAGTGGTGCCAGATAGACAACCGGAGGGATCATCTGATACATGTACGCCTGTTGGAAAAATAAAACAAGTATAGGCTTAATTTGTGGGACTCACAAATAGATTACATTCTCTCTCTGCTTTCACCATTTCCCTCTCTATTACAGAATTCTTGTATAACACATGTTTATACTGCAGGTTTAAAAAAACTCGGACAGTACACATAGTAAAAGCGACCCTGCAGATACCTGTCCAACAGTGATTACACCTTTACACTACACCTACAGGCTACATATAAAAGATTAAAAATAATATGACTGCCTATTCATTTAACATTTCAGATGAATATAAACAAATCTATCTTCCAAGATGGCAGCCACATGCTCATCTCAAGGTAAGTGTGGGATGATGTCTTAATGTCAAGCCTGTTGTATGGCATAAAAAACTCCAGGTTTTTCTAGAATTTCCAATCACAATAAATAAAATCTTTTATTTTAATGAAACTGTAATAATTAAAAAAAATACACTCAAACTGTTACATGTCACAAACCGGCATGTCAAACTATTATTAGAAATAAACTAGTACTTTTTTTTTATATCTAGGCAACTCTTTTTTACTAAGAACTAGAACTTTTAAATTATAATCAGACATCCTTACCTTAAGCCCAAGGTTAAAGAAGAATCTAAGGACACTTGTATCTGAAAGTAACAGAAAAGACAGTAAAATGTAATTGTGATTGAACATGACCCGATTGGAAGTGGCCCTTTGTCTCTGATAAGGCTCACTCTAAAGCTGGTACCTAATCTTGAACTGTTCTATGCTCTTCCCTACAAGAGAACAGTAAAAAAAAAATTGTTGTGGCAGCACCAAAATGCTAATTGTCTGAAAGTGAGTTAAGTAATCCTTGCTGCAAAAGCAAGAGCCCAAAGCACGGAGACAGACCTGTACCAAACCCCTAGGAAGTGGAGAACAAGTCAGGCTTGCTCTGTGTTGAGGGTTAGGGTTAAAGCAAGAGTTGGGTTGGACAAAGTCCAGCCCCTGGAATCTCAAGTAACTGGAACAGGTAGAACATAGTAGATTGTAACATAGTAATTTGTAGAACATAGAAACCAGGCTTAGGGGTGGCATAAATCCATGACCTATGATACCCATTATACACACAGTTTTATATAAAGCTCAAATATAGGCTGGTTCCTTTAAAACATTAAATCACCAACGCCAGTAAAAAGGGATTGTCAGTAAAACAGATTAAGAGGATGGTACCCTTTGGCAGGTCTTTTCCAGTACTGTCATGGGAGAATGGTGGGGGCTGGACAAGTTCATCCTTGTCGTTCTGGGGAAAACCGGGATAAAGCATGTCTTGGGAAAGCTGTGCCAGTGTGACAGTATGCTGTGGCGGGGAATCGGGTACTACAGCACCTCCAGGACCTGCTAAAGTAAAGCAAGAAACAATGAAAATATTCTGGTGTGATGAATATCTAATACCACACTGCAACACAAAAAAGGACATATACAACCTTACCTGCAACAGGTGAAACTGCAGGCTCATACAGGTAGGACTCAGCAGTATGAGAGAAAGGTGAAGTTGGGACAGCAGGAGGAAGACAAGGATCTGACATGGGGGCAGGTACATCTGGAGATAAAGATGACCCAGGGGCTGGGTACGGGGGGTAAGGTGGATAAGGCAGATGTGTACCAAACCCAACAGGGTATAAGGGGGCAAGAGAAGGGGCTGGTTGAGCCGGAGCAGTAATAGAGTTGGGGACATGGACAGTAGTGGGCACATCAGATGAATCAGAATGCTCAGTTGCTGTCTGGGCAGGAGGAGATTTTGAGGCAGCAGAAAGATCTGTTGAACGAGGCACTTCAGCAGCAAAAGTAATTTGAGAAGGGGTAGGGACAGCACTCTGGGAGGTTGCTGAGGCAGTTTGGGAAAGGGCATAAGCAGGTACTGGAGCAGCTTGAGAGGAGGAAAGGGAAGATAATGGGGTAGATACAGAGTTAGGGGTAGGTGTGGCTGGAGGTAAATGTACTGTGGTTGTTTGAGACAGCATAGGAGTGGTAGCATCAGTAACAGGATTCAGGGGCACAGGAGTAGTTGTTGCAGCAGTCAGATCTGAAACTTGGGATTGAACAGTTTGAGAGGAATCCAGTAATGAAGTTGTTGTCACTGGGATGGGCTTGGGTAGAGGTAGAAACTGAATGTGGGGACACTGAGAGGATACTGTGGAAGGTGCAGATGTGGCAGGCATAGGGACAGTTTCAGGTTGGACAAGGGTCTTCTGTGAAGATACCAGGATCACTTCAGATGGTTCAAGGGCAGCTTGAGACTCGACAGCTGTATTTTCAAAAGAAACTATGGGTCTTGTAGATCGAGCAGAGGCAGGTGGAGACTGCATGGGGGTAGTCTGGAAAGAATCCAGGGGTCTTGTAGATGGAGCAGGAGCAATCTGAGACTGAATGGGGGTACTGAGGAAAGAATCCAGGGGTCTTGTAGATGGAGCCGGTGCATCTGGAGACTGGAGGGGGGTAGTCTGAAAAGAAACCTGGGATCTAATAGATGTAGCAGGGGCAGTTTGAGAAGGCATGGGGGGAATGCGAGCAGACAAAGATGTTGATGTTTTGTAGGGAACTCGGGCAGTTGCTTTTGTGGATGTAGCAGTAGCTTTTGTGGACTTTGGACCTGAAGGGCTAGGTAAGGTAGTAGAAGGTGTTGGGTTTGTTTCCTCTTCAGGGGGAGGAGATATTCTTCGGTCTTGATCCACTGGGCCTTTCTTCTGGAGGATATTATAGAGCATAAATTACAGTACACAGAAAACACCTGCACTACACATGTAACCCTGAACATATTAGACTACTTACTGTCTGTTTTCCTTTTTCAGCTTTTTGTATAGGGTTCAGAGACTGCTCTTTGGTATCTGAAATAAACAATCAAACCATTTCCTATTAAAACAATTCCTATTAGAAAGAAACTAAAGACATCCTGTAAAATACTGTAAAAAGGGCCAAAGTATAAATGTATATAAAACACCAAAAGTAACAATATAAATGACAATAAAACTGGTCTTAGCACAATTTAGTTTCGTCTATATTTGCACAGAGGTTTATTGACCTTGTTTGCATTTTGACCTTCACCTCACCATCACTTCTTCTGTGTGGCATAATCAAAAATCATAATAAAAAATTCCAAAACTAATACTTAAGCTCACTAATGCTAATGTTCGCCCACCATGCCTCTCTGTTTTATGTGTCCAATGGGTTTGCTCTCCTCAGTGAAGCACCCACTGAGAAACCTGCAAGAGCCCTGGTTATAAGACAGGTTCCCTTTTGAGTCTGATTTCTCTACAGGTTTCTTCATCTCATCATCTCAGGTAGTTTTTTCCTTCCCTTTTCCCATTACTGCTTTAGGAAAATTTCCGTTGTTAAAGGCGCTATATACACCAGTCAGGCACAACATTCTGTAAAATATAATTATGACCCTCATTGTCCATTTTCTCAGTTCCACTTACCATATAGCTGCAATTGATAGTTTGTGGTTAAAAG
Source organism: Leptodoras nelsoni (assembly GCA_028566375.1). NCBI lineage: Eukaryota > Metazoa > Chordata > Actinopteri > Siluriformes > Doradidae > Leptodoras > Leptodoras nelsoni. Next base: position 15,520,580 of record JAOVVG010000018.1, read on the forward strand.
TGTGGCTCCACTTTAGAAAACTGTGAATTTGACCTCTTTTTATACATTTTGGAATCAAAGTGGGAAATCAATAAGAATCAGATTCAATAAACGGAAAAAGAATCAATAAAATTCAAGCAGTATTCATCCCTAAACAGTAGACTCAAAAAATCCCCTTAACTCACCTGTGCCAGCTTTCTTCCGGGAACCTTTCTTCTCAGCTCTTCTATTCCCCTCAACACTAGCAGCCTAAAGATACATACATAATATAGCATATTCTTAGTACATAATATAATATAGTAACACTACAGAAAGATTTCAGCACACCTGCAAATATACAACTGACTCAGTAATGTCTGTTACAATACATTATCTCAGTACTACAGTTCACTGTGTGTGACTCATTCAGGATATTCAGCATAACAGTTACGCATTATGTTACACATTCATCCTCAGAAGGTGACTGTGTGTAAAACACAGCAAATGTGTATGTTCTACCTGTGCACTGGCTTCAAGTGTGGGGAAATTCTCCTCATCTTTGTTCAGGAGCTCGAGCAATGCGTCTTCATTTTCCTCTACAGGCGACACACACAATCCACCTGTGCCCTGATCACTCCTCCTACACACAAAGTTTCTGTAATGAGTGTGTGTGTCTATGTGTGGTCATGTGCGTGTATATGTTAAGTTTATAACGCACCTGCTGCTACCATTCTTTCCTAATGATTGAGGCTCTGTGTTGGCTTGCGGAGGCCAAGAATGCTGTTGTTGTACACGGTTGCCAGGGGCGGAGTCTGAGGATGTTGCAGGACCATGTGACACTGACCTCATGGGCTTTCTACCAGGTCTGGTGTCACGCTCTAGAAACAGAAAGATGACAAAATGGTTTCAGTTTCCAGCCAGCTAATTACATGAACATTAAAAAAATGGCCTGAATGGAAACACTAGAATTTATATCAAAACATAATGTTCCTGCAAAGTACACAGGGCTGGTACAATGATATCTTATTGGTATTACAATAAATATAAAATAAATCATAAATGCTGGCATGATCTGTATTCATAAATAACCGAAAGCTTTCATAATACATTCTGACCAACCACAGAGGCACTGTAACTGTAGTAGACCTGGACAGTGAGGAACAATTAAAGATGGACTGTTCTGTGATATTTTGTACCAGCGTACAGTACTGTGCAAAAGATTTAGGCAGGTGTGGATAAATGCTACAAACTAAGAATGCTTTCAAACATACAAATAATAATTGTTTATTTTTATCAATTTAGAAAATGCAAAGTGAGTGAACAAAAGAAAGATCTAAATTCAGTCAAAGAAATGGGCAACACTGAAGATCGTAGACGCAGTGGTCGGCCAAGGAAACTTAATGCAGCAGATGAAAAACACATCAAGCTTATTGCCCTTCAAAATTGGAAGATGTCCAGCAGTGCCATCAGCTCAGAACTGTCAGAAACCAATGGGACCGAGGTACACCATCTACTGTCTGGAGAAGTCTGGCCAGAAGTGGAGTTCATGGAGTGCACGAAAACATAGAAACTGGGGTGCAGAAAAATTGCAAAATTTGAAATATTTGACTGTAGCAGAAGGCAGTTGTTCACAGAAGGGCTGGAGAGAGTGTCTGCAGGCAACAGTGAAGCATGGTGGAGGTTCCTTACAAGTTTGGGAGTTGGAGATTTGGTCAGGATTAGTGGTGTCCTCAATGCTGAGAAATACAGGAAGATACTTATTCATCATGCAGTACCACCAGGGAGGGGTATGATTGGCCCCAAATTTATTCTGCAGCAGGACAACAACCCCAAACACACAGCCAATGTTATTAAAAACTATCTTCAGTGTCAAGAAGAACAAGAAGTCCTTGAAGTGATGGTATGGCCCCCACAGAGCCCTGGTCTCAACATCATCCAAGTCTGTCTTGGATTACATGAAAAGACAGAAGGATTTGAGGAAGCCTACATCCACAGAAGAGCTGTGGTTAGTTCTCCAAGATGTT
>JAOVVG010000018.1:15732716-15744033 GCA_028566375.1 Leptodoras nelsoni
TCCAAGGCTACGTGCTTCTGATGATGGAGTAATCATTGTGTTGTCAAAGGAAAGTGAGAGATTACAATGAAGACCTGCAGGTCTTGGGATGTAAAGCAGCTCTGTCTTGTTTGGATTAAGCTTGAAGTAGTGGGCTGCCATCCATGAAGCAACGTCTGCTAGACATGCTGAGATCCGGCCTGAGATTTGAGTATCAAAAGGAGGGAAAGAAAATATGAGCCGAGTATCATCGGCATAACAATGGTAGGAGAAGCCATGTGAAGAAATGACATCTCCCAGTGAGTGAATGTAGAGTGAACGGGAAGGGTACAGTGCTCATAGGAGCTGGGGAGAATGAGTGCCTTGCTGACCTTCTCCAAAAAAGTAAAAAAAAAAATCCTCGGCAGTGAGAGAGGTGGGTGAAGGAGAAGGGGGAGGATTGAGGAGGGAAGAGAAGATGCTGAAATTACTTGAGTGGTTGCTGCTGATGACAGCAGGAAGGAAGACTTTGCAGTGGTTAGTTCTTTAGAGAATGCAACAAGGAGAGATTGGTAGGCGTGAAGGTCAGCTATGAGCCTTGATTTCCTCCAGTGCCTCTCAGCCGTTCTGAGTTCTCGACCATTGTTTCTCAGGACTTCTGTCAGCCAAGGAGCAGGTGGTGAAGATCTTGTAGGTTTTGGAGAGAGGGGACATAGGAGGTCAATATGGTGGAAGGACAGTGATGATAGAAGAGGCAAGACATAAGGGCAAGAAGGAGTGTAGGTTGCAACGAGTGGTGGTGGTGCATGTGGCCATAGGGGTGAGAATGTGAAGAGGGAGAGAAAGAGCAAATGACAGAAAGTGGCGATCTGAGCAATGGAGTGGAGTTACTTCAAGATCCATGCTAAAACAGGTCTGGTGAAGACAAAGTCCAAGACAGCCTGCTCTTTGTGTTGGAGGGGACTGGTTGAAGATAAGTTCAAATTAGATTAGAAAGGGGAGAAGACAGGGAGGTTGAAGTTGTCAAGCAGAATCAGTAGAGTCTCATCGACTGGAAAGTGTCTCAGAAGAGTGTCTAGCTCTTCAATTAAGTGATCTGGAGCACATGGTGGATGGTAAAGAACAATGATGCAGAGTTTAGTTGAGAATTATACTGTAACAGCATGATTTTGAAAGGAGGAAATGAAAAGATGGGGACAAGATAGAGGAGTGAAGTGCCAGTGTTATAGATAGATATTGATAGAAACAAGAACAATGCCACCACCCCTTCCAGCCTGCTGTGTAGAGTGAGAGAAGGAGAAGGCAGATGAAAGAGCAGCCAGAGTAGCAGAGCTCTCAGGAGTGATCCATGTCTCTGTCAGGTCCAGAAAGTCAATGGACTGAGTTGAAGCCAAGGTTGTGATGAAGTCTGCCTTCTGTACTGCAGACTGGCAATTCCAGAGCCCATCAGCCACCACAATCGGGCAATGTTTCAAAAGTGGAGGGTAGGTGAGATTGCTGGTATTATATTTTCTGCAGTGACGCTTGTATTTGTGGCGGCTATGGGAAGTGCAGATAGGAATTGAGAAGCACATGATAAGAAAAAAGGAATAATAAATGTGGAGTAACAGAAGGTGGTACGTAGCCAAGATGTGACAGTTTCCAAGTTGATTGAAGTGGGAGAGAAAGGAGATAAATGTAAGTCACTCTGGATAAGGGTGTCTGCTAAATGCCATAAATGTAATGTAAATGAGACCAACTAACCGCTACAGGTGTCTGTAGAGGAATGCCACTTTAAATAGAGCAGTCAGTATCTGGTCCCACCCCTCAACCATTGACAAGCCGAAACCATGGCACCTGGTGTCACTAATTACAACCAGGCAGTAAACAAGACTTACATCTAAAACCGGTATCAAACAGACTACACAACTAGCAGATTCTAGCAATTCTACAATCCAAAAGCCTTCCTCAAAAGCAGAAGATAGTTCCAGTATATAAGATAGTAAACAAGACTTACAACTAAAACAGGTAAGGAAACATTCCTTAGTTTTTTTTACATTAAGATCCAGAAATAATGTGTTGTCCTTACCAGAATTATAATGGAAGGGCTTTCCAATACTAAGGTCTTTGTTGCTTTCTGGAACTCTTTGGTTTCTATGTCGATAAGCAGAGCAACCAGTTTGATCATCCTGTCTTGAGTTATAGCTTTTCCATATTCTGAATATTGTAGGCAAAGTGTTGCTGTACTTCCTGCAATGCAATATGGGACAGTTGCACTACTTTATAGAACATGCATGAGTATTAAATGTTAGCATAAGTACATTGTAATTAACTTCAGCATTTTAGCAAGAGAGCATTGTTAGGCACGGTTTGGGCCTAAATTTGAGGATTCTGACAATGACATTGCTACAGTCGAAGGATCTGGCCACCAAGCCATGAGATGCCTCAAGAATGATTCTTGAATGAAGATAATTATATTTACTTTGCCTATTGTTTGCATTTATTCCCTCAAATCAACTTTTCTCTAGTCTCTTATTAGACAATGGGAAATAGTCCAATCTTACCCTTCATTGGGGCCAAGTTAATCTCACTGAGCTCCATCAGGCCGCATGTCTCCCCGAGTTTGCCGTTATATAAGACAGCCTGTGCGTAAAATATCAGACGGCACGTCTTCGGGGTGTCTGTGTTGTTTTTGACCCGTGCATACACATCGAACTCTGAACCCACCATCATATCAGGGCTCAGTTTGATCTTCACATGCAGGCCAGGCTCTTCCTCATTCTGCATTATCCGGTTTATATGGTTGGCCTTCTCAAACACCTGCCTCTCCTCTTCAGAACCTACAAAGGATCTAAGCTTATTTTCCCAAGGCTAATTAGTGGTAGTCTGGAAGTCAGGGGATTTGAAATCACTTTGAAATATATACTCCAGCACATCCATCTTACCTTCAGGGTATTTGTAGAGGTGTGTGATGTCCTCTCTCTCATCTGTGCCCAATGCCTTGGTGCTGATGCACTGGCCCACATGAGTAGCTGATCCTCCTAATTTTACCACGGTATCATCACTCAGGATGACATATTCCACAACGTCTGCATTCACCTCGGCATAAACAAATGGAGCGTCGTACTTTACACTCAGGTCGCCTTCTTTCACTGCTCTCACAGGGACTGGGCCACAGCAGTACACCCCTAATTGAACAAAGAGGAAAGGAACCCAATTGAGCCCACAGCATTAGATTTAGAATGGAACAGAGAGCACTGATGAATAGATTACAGTGATCATATCCTATTGATCATATCTTGTACCATTTTGTTTCTTAATATTGTAGCTAGTATGACACTGGTACAGCAGATAGTGTTCCTGTAGTACAGCAGGTAGTATGGAGCTTGCTTGGTTCAGTTAGATTTCTAAATTGCCTATAGGTATACATAGGTGAATGTAAGGGCATGTGTTTGCATGGTGCTCTATGCCGGACTGCTGTCCCATCCAGGGTGTAATTCTGCATCTAGCCAAGTCTTCCTAGAATAGGCTTTGTATGTGAATGAATATTCATTGATCTTATTGAATTAAGAATCTCTACCATCACTTGTTTCCTGTGGTGTAGGATCACTGGCCTGCCAGCCCTCATAGCCTAGCTTAAGGTCAGGACGGGTCATCCAATTCTCCACCCATACATGGAAGTTCCTACAAAGATGATGGAAACATGAGATGCTGAATCCTGAATTTAGGCAAACACTAGCCTAATATGATTCCATAAGATTAGAAGACTACATGCTATAATAAAAGAAGAAAACGAGAAAAGCAACACTTTGGTTAGTCTTTGGAAACTGACAAAAACTCACCATATGGAGTCATTACCTAAATCCTCATCAATCTCATTGTAATAGCGTTTGATGAGCAGGTTGCTGTCTGTGTCATGAGCTGATTCGTAGTTGGTGATCACTCGACAGGGGATGCCCAGTGCCCGGGACACTGCACACGACAAAATCATTGGTTGTCCCTGTGTTAGAGCTAAGACGGATATACTGGTGCATTAACTGAAGGTGTTTTAATGACCTGTGCACGCCACAGCAGCAAACACCCAGCACTGGCCGTATCGCACTCCTGTGCAGTTTTCTTCATGCCATTGGCGTAAAATGGCACAACTGTCCTTCCATGCAGTGGGTTTGACTCCATCCTCATAATCTCCTGACCAGTTTCCCACCAGAACACCATTATCATCATTGCTGTTTATCTGATCCAGGCAGAGAGAAATATGGCATTTAATGTCCTAATCCATTACTAATCATTTATTTAAAAAAATTATCTTGTGCCTTCAAGGTTTACAATAATAATTGGTCCAGTAATCAAAATTATAGTAACATTTTTGGTGATGTTTTGTTGGCCGGTTGCTTCTCACCATTGCACTGATGACTCGGGTCACATAGACAGGGCTACTCCTGTGTGAACAGTCTTGTGCTGGGTGTTCCAAATGCTTCAGGTTTTCATCCAAAAGTCTTAGACATATATCCAGAATACCAGGCTCAAACTGCACATTGACAGTACGTTATGTTATTTTATGGTATTCATGTTTGTGAAGGTTTTCTATCAACCAGGTCTTGAACTCATCAATCTTGAACAAATAAGTGTTGAAATGTTCAAGAAAATACCATTCTACTTAGACAGTGGTATAATGAAATATTTTGGACTGATTGATATAATGCTTAGGCTGTTCCTCATCTGATATGCCAAATCCCAGTTGTTGCCACCTTTATTTTACTGAGTTGCCAGTTTATAAGACACAACTATCTAGTGGTGCATTTGGCCTCATTTAGCTTCCATAACAGCATGAATTCACATAGGAATGAATTTAAACTTGCATCCCAAAGATGGTCGAGAGGGTTGAGATCTGGGGACTGAGCATGTTCCTACTAACCAGACGGTTATAAGTTAAAATCTCACCACTGCCAGGTTTTCACTGCTGGACCCTTGAGCATGGCCCCTAACCATTAACTGCTCAGTTGTATAAAAATGAACACAAGTCACTCTGGATAAGGGTATCTGCTGCTTTAATAGTGAACTATGACCACCTTTTTTCAATAGATATTGCCTGAGATTGTGTTCTGATGATGGTGGTAAAGAGCACTGTCTAACATGTCAGTCTAAAAGCTCCCATAGGTGCTCAGTTGAGGTAAGATCTGTATTACTGAACTGGCAACACTATAGTTTTGCTTAGGACCCTTGCTTGCTTGTTGTACAGTGATCCTTCTATGTTAAACGTGTTTGCCTTGTAATGCCAATGTTTCATGGAAAATCTAAAACAATAGGTACTTTGGGTTGAGAACATTTAAGTATACTCTCTGTAGGCATCCGAAATAAGGAGACTCAGTACCTGTCCAAAGGTCCACGGAAGTGTAGTTATGTGTTTGGGCTTTCCACGGTAGATCAGTCCGTCTTGAGACAGGATGTACTCCTGTCTCTCAGCCTCACTCACCAAATACACTGAATCTCCTGTTACAGCCCATAAAGACAGAGTTACCCTGTTGTTCCACCATTTGATGTATAGTTAATAAACCATGAAACAAAGTACATAAAATGCAAGACATTTTATGATGAATAGTTAAAACAAAGTAACTCTGATATCTTACTCTTGCACCAGGGATTAAAGAGCAGAATAAACTGGCCCAAACTGACTTCCATTACTTCCTTGCTGATCTGCTCGAGGGTGAGTTTGTACAGCCCAATAGGGGCATCAGGAGGAGCACCAATAGTAAGTGATATGCTACTTTTAGATGCTGACGTTACTGTCCCACTCCAGCGGACTTTGGAAATAAATTTACCGAGTCCAAATTTAACAGTGGTGTCTGCAAGTGCAGAGGGCTCTGGGCCTGAACAAAAAAAAACATGTTGGTTAAATGTAGTGTAGAACAACACAATTTCATGCAACCTAGCCTACTGTTGTCATATATTAAACATATGCTAGCACACTTTCTTTTGATTATACTACACTAAAAATGTTATACATTTCATAATATGTAACTGGCCAGTGAGAGAGTGAGATACCTGTAGTGGTGATGAGGTTGATGTTGCTTCCAGGTTGAAAGTGTGAGCCAGCTCGTAAGTACAGTGTGATGGTAAAGGGTTGACCTCTCCTCACAATCAGTCTGTCTACTCCATGCAGCTCTGTGTGGTGTTCACCATTGTTCACTGTGCACTCCAAGTCAACACGCTCTATCTGCAGTTCTGTGAGGGCCACAGATTTAAGAATGAGGTAGCACGTGGATTCCAGCACTCTCACGTACTAGCATACTATCCTACCTCCAAATTTATATGGGCAATAACGAGCCACAGTTTGCGTTCTTCAAAAGTGAGGGTGCTTATCCATTTGCATACTACTATAACTCCAGATTAATCTATTAGCATATTCATACAAAATGTATGTACATATAGTATTTAAACTGTCTGCACATACTAGGCTACTTATATCCAAACACACTAGCATACTTTCTTACTTGCATGCATGCGTTCAAGCCTGCAAGCATGCATGCAAACACGCTTACTATACGTGCACACAAATGATACAAAAAAGTACTATATTTTTTCTACAAGTAATGTATTTGTTACATTACTTGTATACTAGCAGATTTACATACTAGCAAACTTGCACACCAGCATACTAACACACTATACTATGCAAGTATATACTTTTGTATATATGTAACTCTTTACAATACTCTTTACAAATGGTATTACTGAACTGAATTTCATTTAAGCATAAACTTTCACGTTTGCATATTAGTTAACTTATAACTGATACAAACCCCATTTCCAATAAAGTTGAGACACTTTCTAAAAATGCAATAAAAATGGAAATCTGTAATTTGTTAATTCAATTGAATGTTTATTTATCAGACAAAAGGACAGATTTCAAGTGTTTTCAATGATGAATGTAATTTTATTTGTTAAATATAAACGAATTTAGAAATTGATACCTGCAGCACACTCAAAAAAGTTGGGACAGAGGCAAGATAAAACAAGTAATACAAGTTAGACTGTTCTGTAAGGTTCCTCAATTAGCAGTTTAACAGGTAACAGGTGAGGTCATCAAGATTGAGTATAAAAGGAGCATCCACCAAAAGGCTTAGTCTTTGCAAACAAGGACAGGTCGTGGTTCACCAATGTGTGCCAAACTCCATGAGAGAATTATCAGTCAGTTCAAAGACAATGTTTCACAAATTTAGGTATTTCACCATCTAAAGCTGATAATATCATGAAAAGATTCAGGGAGTCAGGGGAAATCTTGGTGTGTAAAAGCCAAAGGTGGAAACCTCTGCTGAATGTGTGACCATCGAGCCCTTAGGTGGTATTGTTTGAGAAACCATCATGCTACTGTGATGGACATAACCACATGAGCTCGGGAGTACTTTAGAAAATCATTGTGACTTAACACAGTCCACTGCTGCATCAAGAAATGCAACCTGAAACTGTAGGGGTTGAAGCCTAAGGTCTCTGGGCCTGAAGTCATCTGAGATTTGAGACCAAAGACAGTGTAAATATCTTTAAGCAGAAGCTTATATTGGTATTTTGGAGAGACACAAAAAATAATAGTCTCAATTTTTCACCAGTAACATTTACAGTTTTTTCTTGTATTTCAAAATGGCAGTAACATATTAAAATTACAAGAATAAACTTTTTTTCGACAGTTTATTAATATAATAAATTTGACAGATTTTTTTCCCAACACTTACTAAATGAGGACAACTCTTTCGGATGCCCCCTGGACGCCTCCCGGGGGAGGTGTTCCAGGCATGCCCCACTGGGAGGAGACCTCGGGGAAGACCCAGGACACGCTGGAGGGCCTATGTCTCTCGGATTCCTCCCGGGGAGCTGGCTGAGGTGTTGGGGGAGAGGGAAGTCTGGGCATCTCTGCTTAGACTGCTGCCCCCGCGACCCGGCCCCGGATAAGCGGAAGAAGATGGATGGATGGATGGATGGACTTACTAAATGAGTAACTCTGACAGTTCATTTAAACTTGGGCTTTTGTGATGTATGATTTAATGGTTTTTGTTAGGATTAATGTGTGAACAGGTCTTAGATTTATAGTACTTCTAATAACAAAAAACATGAGCTAAGTAATGGGTGTGTGGTTAAGGGAACAACCCTGTGTGTAGAACAGGGGTCTCAAACTCAATCCACAAAGGGCCTCAAGACCTGGGTGCAGGTTTTCATTCCAACCAAGCAGGCCCTTTGTGGATTGAGTTTAAGACTCCTGGTGTAGAAGATTGCTGGTTCGGATCCTGCAAAGGATGCGCAGGTGTGCAGTTGAGTAACATGTAAGATTGCCAGCACTTTCACGTTACTTAAGCTTTCTTTTTCGTTTGTTTGTTTTATTTTAATTGGTTTTGACTTTAAATGTTAACTATGGTAAAGATCAGTTCCAAACACTTTTTTTGAGTGTGTTGCAGGCATCATTTTCTGAATCTATATGTTCTAAATAAATATGTTCTAAATAATAAATCTAATAAATATGTTCAACAAATAGAATTAAGTTGCCTTCTAGCACAGCAGCCTAGTCTAATATGAACTAGCATATGGAATGTTTGTATGAATTTCCAAGCCAAAGAATGACTCAAGCGTACTTGCATAGTTATCTGAATACTTGCATAGTTAACTATGTAGGCATATACTGATAATGTAACTGGTTCAAACAATGTTTCTATATTCCAGGTTATTTATACTAGTATAATAGCATACTAGTACATGTCCATCCTACCACAGTGGTCTTCAGTCTTCTCTGCCATGGGCCAGTATGGCTGCAGGCTTTCATTACAGCCAATTAGGAGGCACACCTGACAGTTGATTGGAGACCAAGGTGAGTTGATAAAACAAGTAAACTCAAGTGTAGGTCCTGCCTTGTTGGTGTGAAAGCCTGCAGCTTCGCCGGCTCTTTATGGATAAGAATGAAGACTGTCTCGTCCTACCATATTTTAGTAAGTAAAACTTTTATACATTTTCTTAAAACCCGTATTGTTTGTTTAATAATCAAACAACTGAAGAGTTTAATAACATTTGTGTTGTCTAAGTTGTTTGTCTAAAGGTACAGAATAGTTACATTATAATCAGTCATGTAAATGACATTTCTTAATTATCTCATGGAACAAATACAATCTTTCTGATACAAGAAAAAACAGAACTAAAAACGCTTTTGAGCGAGGTTATATTTAGATAAGACTGGAGGTGCTCCTACATGTTGTACTGATTTCACCCAAAGATCCATCTTCAGCATATATTCTGTGAGGTTTTTATGGAAGCGTGTCTTTTCGGCTGGCCTTTCAAAACGCTAGCACAGTTATAAAACCAGCTCCATAAAAATGACCAAGCTTTTTCATCTTACCTTGTTCCATAATCTCAGTTTGTAAAGCTTAGCGCTCAGCCTGTGTTTGTGTGTGTGTGAGCTATGGCTGAGGTCACAAGAGGGTTATTTATGGCTTAGCTAATTTTACACCACCTTTAAATGTCTTTATAGCAACTCTTGCCAAACAGTAGACTAACAGGAATATATCAGTTCCTCACACTTTACACCTTTTTTTTTTTTTTACAATTATTGTATTTATATTTGATTTATTAGAATTATTTAATTTCTCTCTGTCTCTCCCTCACACACACACATGCTCACACAGAAACAAATATTATGGAAATGTTTGTGCTTGCTCTGTTTATATGTTTATATACAAACCCCATTTTCAGAAAAGTTGGGACACTTTCTAAAAATGTAATAAAAACTGAAATCTTTCATTTGTTAAATCACATGGACCTTAATTTAAAAGACAAAAGAAAAGAAAAGAAAAGATTTTCAGTGTTTTCAATGAGGAATAGAATGTATTTGTTAGAAATCTAGAAATTGATGCCTGCAACGCACTCAAAAAAAGTTGGGACAGAGGCGTGTTTACCACTGGGTCACATCACTATTTCTTTTAATTCTACTTTTTAATTGTTTGGGTATTAAGATATTAATTGTTGCAGTTTTGCAAGTGGAATTTTTGCATCCGTGGTCACTGTTGTCTGATTCTCCTCTTCGTGATGCACCATACGTTTTCAATAGGAGACATCTGGACTGCAGACAGACCTGTCAAGCTATAAGTTATAACTCATGCAGAATGGTATTGTCCTGGGCACTGATGCACCCCCATGCCATCACAGATGCTGGTTTTTGCACTTTTACTTGGTAACAGTCTGGATGGTCTTTTTACTTTTTGCAAATCAGATGTCTGTTTTTCCCCAAAACAAGCTGAAACGTGGACTCGTCTGACCACGGAACATGTTTCTACTGTCCATCTGGTCCAACTCAGATGACTTTGGACCAGAGAACTTGCCAGTGTTTCTGCACACATTTAATATTTGGCTTCCTCTTTGCATAATACAGTTTCAGTTTGCAGTTTTTGGTGTGTTAAGTGACAATGATTTTCTAAAGTACTCCTGAGCCCATGTGGCCATGTCCTTCAAGGTAGCATGACGGTTTCTCAAACAGTACTACCTGAGGGATCGATGGTCACACACATTCAACAGCAGTTTCCGCCCTTGGCCTTTACGCACCGAGATTTCCCCAGACTTACACCTAATACACCTAATAACACTTAATACACTTGTTATTAATACACCTAATAACAAATAATCATGAATATGGACCAGGGAAATCAGTTATTTACCCAATAGCCTTTATTTATTTATATTTGAAGAAACATTTGGCTTTTTCTTGGAGTATTGAGTAAATAAATGTGATGGTCTTCAGCACATATTACCTCTGTATTAAATTATACATATACAAAAAAATATGCTATACAAAGACATCATACACTGTTTTTTATTCAACCAATAGAAAAGGTGTTTTAAAAATTGTTGCTGCTTTTAAAATAACTGTGACACATAAGGGCTATCTTTAGAAAATCTCTCCAGGCAAAACTCTATTCTAACTCTATTCATATCCATATCATTTATTCATACAATATTCATTCAATGGATAATTTTTCTGGCGATAAATATAATACCAGAATATAGACTTTAATACTTTTGTTGTGTGAAAGTGTTTCAGACTCTTTTCTTGTGTGACCTTTAGTAACCCTGCACACACGTCTCTGGAATGATCAGTTACCTGATCCGTGCAGGTCAACGACTTTTTCGGAAAGATTTTTGCTTTTCTCTATGGTGATGCGCGATGATTACATTTTACATATGCGCAGCATCATATTAATTCCCCAGGGAAACGGGACATGCTGTTACACAACAACAGACTTCCAAGGAACTGGGAGCAAATTACAAATAATATGATTTCATTCATTCATTCATTCATTTTCTTGGCCGCTTATTCCTTTTCAGGGTCACGGGGGAGCCGGTGCCTAGCCGG
>JAOVVG010000018.1:15967102-15977300 GCA_028566375.1 Leptodoras nelsoni
TATGAGCCCTACGATGGATTGGCGCCCTGTCTAGGGTTGGTTCCTGCCCTTGCGCTCAGAGTTGCCGGCTGGGCACCAGCTCCCCTGTGACCCCGTAACTAGGAATAAGCGGTACAGATAATGACTGACTGACTATGTTCTATGTTCGTTAGTATTTATTCATTTACCTCATTGCTACCTGCACAGTCTACAGAGAAATCACTTGACATTTCACTGCACTTTGTACTAGTTACAACTGTAAATGTGACAAATAAAAAAGCTTGAACCCTGAAAACAGAACCAACTACATTCACTAGGAAAAATCACAGGCAGGGAAAAGCTAAAGTAATAACTACGGGAGCAAGATTAAATAAACAGTCTCTCACATGTCCAGCCGAGACCAAATAATACCGGAGTGATGTAGCCGAGACTGAGGAACCGTCAGATTTCCATTGTTTCCAGATGGTACCATTGTTTTAGATTTACCGATTTTCATATACTATCTGTCATTAAAATTGCACACAAGTCAGAATTGTGCTAGAGATAACGGCTGATTTAGAGGGAATAAAACTAGATTGAGGTGAAAAAATCTAGATGACGTTTATGAAAAAAAACCCAGACAAAACTAACACTAACTAAACTCTTGAACTATTATAAAATTGTAACAGAAGACATTAACAAGATTGGTTCATGCCAATCAGGATTCCTGGGTTTTTTGGGGAGGGAGTGGGAGGGTTGCCATCCACAGGAAAAATCCCTTTGTTCTTCAGCCAAATTTCTGCAGTAAAGTCAGGTAACTATTGACTGAAACTAAAGCAAGACCAAGACAGTCTGCCTCGCCTAAAGCAACAAATATGTAGAAAAAAGAAACAAAAAGGTTGTATTCGTTTGTAAAAATGTCTCATTTGTTTCATGCTTGCTGTGCCAAAATCCATACAAAAGCAGAACCTCTTAGTGTCTGTCTAAATTGTGTTTGAATGAAGCTCTCCACCAGGCCCGGCTCCACTTCAGGAATTTGCTCTCAGTTGTGTAAAGCTGGCATTAATGTCTAATGAATCGCTCAAAACAAGTTCAGAACATGCATCCCATAGTAAAGCTATTTGGTAAATATGACAAGCCCTTGGTACGATGCTTAAAGAGGCACGACCCGATCTGGCAGTCTGTGCGAACCCTGCTGTGATGTTAAAAGGCTGCTGTGCAAACATGCTTGTTCCTTTTGAAAGTGGCAAAAGTCTTCTGAATGAGGAAAAACAAGCTGACAGAAACATGCTGACAAATTGTGGAGAGAGTTTGAGGAGTAGGATAAAGGTTGTCTTCATGTCAAGGTCAGAGGAAGGAAATGGAAACATGCCAGCAAACAAGCGCTGGAAGAGTCAACATACTAAGGTTGAGTCGAGCACAAATACAGTGTTCAATAATATTAGCCTTTTTTTTTTTTACTGCTTTACCTGCTAAGCTTAATCAAGTGACTCCACTTCAAGGAAAAATCCAGAGTGAAACACATTCAGAGTGTTTGTACTGAAAGATTTCTCACTGGCTTAGTGATTCTGGTGAGTTTTTGGTCAGTGCTTTCATTACGCTCAAGAGAAGTTATCAGTTGAGTGCCATGCTGATGTCATGGGGGGAAATATATTCAAGAATCTCATACTTAAGTGATGACAGCCAGGTTTTGCAGTTAGTAAGTCAAAACCAAAGAGCAAGAGCTTCTTTTCACATTCACCATTTTCCAGTGATGTTGAGCTTTATATTAATGAGACATCCAGCGTACAAACAGTGAAGACTTTCAGTGCATCAAAGTGCTGAAAGTCTCAGAATGCAATGCAGCTACATGATGCAGATAAGGCTCATCTCGGCTAGGTCACCCATCTACGAGATGACATCAAGCGTGATCCCATTGCAGTGAGATATATAGAAATGAAAGAGCTAGACAGATTAAAGGATTAAAGCACCTCTGTAAATGCTCTCTTTAAGCTAGAGCTGAAGCTGAGTCTAAATCTCAATGCACCGCTATCAGTCAAACTGTGTTGTGGGTAAAATAGGAAACTGTTAACTAGAGTGAAAATTGGTCGCAATGAAAGAAGCTTAGACCAAAAAAAAATTTGGAATTTAGTTAAAAAAATAAATCTACATTATTCATCATGATCGTTAATCATAAATACTAATATGCAAGTTGTTCAGGGTGGAGTTTTATATCTTTAATGTGTATCAATTTAAAATAAAATCGATTATTTAATGTTTTAGCCAATGATGTAGCCTGGATCACTGATGCAGTGACTCATACTGTAGGATGAAGGCAGCCATGTTTGTTCTCCGGAATATTTTGAAAGGTGGAAAGAAAGAGGTGCTGTCATGCAGGGTTAGGGTTGTTCAGATTGAAACAGAAGCTGCGGTCCACTCTGAAGCGATCATGACTATTAGTTTCTCCCCATGTCCACCAGGATGACAACGTGCTACAGATCCAATTATGTAAATGTTAGGCTCATTAGTTAAACGTGTAGCTCAGTGGTTAAGATGGTGACCAGACGGGCTTGATCTCAAATCCCACCACAGCCAAGCTGCCACTGCTGGGCCATTGAGCAAGGCCCTTAACCCTCAACTGCTCAGCTGTGTAAACGAGATAAAATGTAAGTTGCTCTGGATAAGGGCTTCTGCCAATGGACATAAATGTTAATAATATTTAAATATTTCTAGGAGCCAAAATGCTTTTGATTCCTGAACATTGAGCAGAAACAACACTGTTTATTATAAACGCATCATTAGGGTGATTTGTACTGGACCTGCAAAGAACCTTGGGAGCAAAGTGTCCATCAGTCGGTTCTTTTACTGGACATAATTATTTTTCAACACTCTGATGTGGAATTATTCTCCAAAGCTGCATGTATGTCACTTCAGAGTGGGCCGCCCCGAGAAAGTACCAAATGAAGTAAATAGTGCCACTCAAGGCTTTTTTTAAAACCCAATTACTATGGGAGTGATATCTTCTAAATTGGTAAATTTGCACCTGGAGATGCACAGGTAAGTTAATAAGCACTGCCACTCAGTTAGTCAGAGTTCCAGCATCACCAATAGGAGTAGAGCCAAATAAGATTGGAACTAAAGAGACAGATATTTACAGATATTTACCATTGGGTAACAGCTGTGGCTGATGTAACTGCTGCTGGATACTCCTTTCCTCTGCACATACACACACACACAGACATACACAGATCGTAAAGAAAAACATGGATTTAGTGCTTTAAGGTTCACCCATATGCCTAAGTGTGAGGAGACATTTATTATTGTGACCAGAACTAACCAAACTGCTCTTGGGTTTCTCTTAAGCAGTAACACATCTAGCTTGACTTATTCCAGTTCTCACCCGCTTATTTAGACATTTAATTAATTACCTTTCTTTCAGTTAATTGAGACTGTTTACAATAATGGCCTGACTCTTTTACAATCTGAATCCTTGACCTGATTAACCTGCTCGAAATTACAGCATCACCCTAATGATAGCAATAAAGGGCCTTGAGGTTGCACTTGTCACAGTTGGGAGCAAATGAGTTACAGGCGGGCGCGAGTCAGATTTGTGTTAGTGAGAGCTGCACTTACGAGAGCAATCATGCAGTTAGCATGCGACATTTAAAGCAGGCCTCCAAGGAAGAGCAGGCCGCACACAGTGTGCAAAAAAAAGAAGCAGGCTGAGGGAAACCTCCACATAGCAAAGTAGTCAGTTAGAATTTCAACAGATTTTCTACATTGTGATAGTGAAAAATAATTCATGAAATGAAAACAGATACCCAGGCTAACCGGCTGCAGGATGTTTGCGGCTAGCAAGAGTGCTAGCATAAAATTAACTAGCAATGAGAGTCATTTCATGGTGTATTTTGCATGCAGGTCAAGATTAATCATGTACTAAACAAAACCCCAAAAAGAATGACCTAATCTCTTAAATATGTAGGACAAATATAGGGAATTGAATGCCTGGTAAACATCTTGTGTCTGGCTAACAACACTTTCCAGCATATCTTCTCACCAAAAGTCTGTTGTTAACATGCCCAGTCTTGCTAAGATGAGTCATTGGTGCTGGTTATCAGTGATCAGAATGCTACAAGACACCCGGTGTCACCTGCACGTGCAGCTAGCAGCTTCGGATGTAGCTAAGGCAAATTTAGCTAAGATTTACCATTGGAACATCACCCTGAGGCACATTGAACACATAAATAGACCATATGAGTAGCCAGGCATGCTATTTGATGACACAGCTCTATAAATTCTAATAATAAAAAACCATTCTTTGCACTGCAGTTTGACATGCAGACATTTGAGGAATAAACTTAGAGCAATTCTTTATTTATTGTCTATAGCACTTCATCCACAGGATCATGCCCGAGTTGCCAACAGTGCAGCGTTTCCAAAATGTGTTCTCCTTTGACGGACATGCGTTTGCAAATCCATGGATGACTTCAGAGGAACGTGGCCTGCAGGATTTCTCATTTGTCTGGACTCACGGAGGGAAAATGTTTTCATGCTGCCGTAATTGTTTTCCTATTCTGTCTTGCTATATTAAATGGTAATCTGTTGGTGTGAGTGATTGTGTGGATCTGTGCTGATGTTTTTACACTCATTTCTAACAATCTGCCAGAGGATTTTTTTTTTCAAACAAATCTATTGGAAACTGTTCTGCAAAGGACTACGGAGGCTTAAGTAGTCTGACAAGAGCAGGCTAATATTGACTGCTGTTGGAAAATAGAAAGACAAGGACAAAAGAGCAGAGAGGATGATGATGAATCCATGAGCCTATATTTCGCTGTCAATTCTATTGCCAAGCAAACCATTCTGTAATGACCTTTTCTGAATTCGGCTGCCATATTTGTTAGACTCTTGCTAAATTCTGATCATGATTTTTTTAAACAAATCTGCTGGAAACTGTGTCCTGCAACAATTATGAAGTTGAAATCCCTCTACGTAAGGCAGACCTAAAGTACCAAGTGTACCAAATGCACATTTGGGTGAAGTATGAAATGGAATCTTGATTTTTGCACAATATTTTCCCAACCTCTAGCTACACAACAGCTTTCTCTCTCCGAGATACGTGAAGTCATTGTATCTTTTCAAACTTTTGCTCATGCTGTCAAGGGCAGCATAACACACTCAGAGGAAACTGATACTGTTCTCTTCTTCACACGTTATTAGCTTCACCTGTGATGGACAAGAGAGAGACATGGTGTCACCACTCCACAGACACCTCCAGAGAACACTTAGTTGTACCGTGGTTACCAATAAGTAATAGGAAATTGATACTTTTACTTGACCAGGGTATGGATGGTTTTGGGTACGGTTTAGCAATTGTACTGTGGCATACCGCACTGTCTGGTGGAAAAGTGCAAACGAAAGCCTCAGTATCACAAAGTAATCAAAAATTTCATACTGATTTTATGACCTGAGATAGTTTTAGGATGTGGTCTCATCAAAAACCCATCAAATTAAGACATTTCTAAGCCAACCGAAACACTGCTCGTCTGACTGACTAACTCTATAACGAACAAATAAAATTAGTGGCCCCATTATGGAAACACTGTACCGAAAAACTGATTTGCGGACAGTTAGATGGACTGACTGAAATGCCTGGTGAACAAAACGACAGAAATACAAGCTGACTGACAGAAATACTGGCCGCCTCTTTCCAAACCCGCAAACAGCTGACCAGCAAAAACAGATTTAGGGTCTGCCATCTTTATAGTGATTGAGGTTACGTTTATGGAACAGGATGAAATGTTTTCCAGATCTTTAAAAACCATTCTTCCGAAGGCCGTTCCCCTTCTAATGCCGTCTTGCTGTCACTCCCAGGCTCAGAGTGGAATCCCGTTAATAAGTTCTGCTTGCTTTGGTTCTCTAGCTAACAGATTCCTGTGGAGTCTGAGTGACCCTTCCGACCCTCCGTGTTGTCTCATTTGTGGAGTGCCTGATGGCTTGAATGAGACCGGGAGCTAATTGCAGGCTGTCTGGCTTGATCCATTCAGAAACAGAGAAGGGAAAAGATAGCCAAACCACTGTTCAATCAAAGAGAGCTACAAAATGCCATATATAAATGTAAAAGAGTGTGTATTTCTTTGCCACTTTCAGATTATATGTGCCAATCAGATATAAGATTGGTTAGGAAGCATACAGGACTGCTGTATCTGGTTACAAAAGAGGTGACTGGCTGAAAATTTCACCACCCTGTAGAAACTGAATGCTTTCAGTACTGCATGTTAAGCAAACTAGATGAAATAAAACCACCAGGTATATCTCTATAAACAACAATCTTGGCTTAAATGGCCAGAGTCCAAAGCTCGTTAAGCCCCTAGGTTTTATGAATCGATCATCAAACTTGGCGCCAATCATTGTACATTACCAGCATCAGGAATAAAACAAAGTAGTAAGGCCATGAAAAATAAGGAGGAAGCAAATCAAACAAGCAAGATTGAGTAGAAAAGCCACATGCTGGGTGACTGCTGTACAGGGTTAGAGAAAGCAGAGGCACGGCTCCTGCACTGGCTGCGTATCTGGTCATATATCTGACATACTGTCATGTACACTTAACTCAAATCTGGTAAGTAAATGATTGTGTAGTCAGATTTCATTTTATGGCTCCCTGGCTTCCAGTAAATGATTTTTTGTGACTAGACTAATGGTAACTGGAACGTATGGACTGAAATGGAGCGTTACAATAGGACAATGAGCACATTGTGGAAGACCACTTATACACTATCGCTCTTCAGGTACCCGAGGGCTCTACAGCACAGACTGAACCCAGTCAAAGGGTCAGGCATATAAACCAATGTTGATTTGGGATCGGATTTTACTTTTAATATCATAATTAAAAGCAGCTATAGACCACAATAACATATTTAGACACTTCAATTTGTCAGTAGTAAATCTCCATTGACAGAAATCCAGGTGAGTTAATCTTGCATCAGTTTTTATATATAAATACTGCATGCCAGTCAAAACTTACTGATGATCGAGGTTTTTACTTGAAAGATTTATATAAACAGTAAGTGCACAAGGTCATATTTGATTGACTGCTATGAAATTATTTACTATAAAAAACTGAACTAAGATATAGAAGCCAGCAGAAGTCAGTTAACATCATTTGGACCTTTGCTAGAAAGCTCCAGTGTGTTCATATTAATGAATTATTAATCTAAGGAACCTAAGCTAGACTTAGCTAAGAGATGAAAGCTTATGCCATATGAGAAAAGGGTAAAAACTGTGTACAGTCTTTATTTATGCATAGCATATTCCTATCAATCTATCTCAAATATTTTGATCCAATTGAAAGGTCTTAAAAAACAGTCCTTTATAAATGAACATAACTAACCACGATGTGGCTACCAAACTAGCAACCTGTTATTTCCATATCAAGCATATGCCACTTATTATTCCTTTACAGGTACAACTTAACCAGATAAAACTGTATGGAAACAGAACTGAATCTTACTTGGCCAGGTATAGTCAGATGACAAGGGACTGATCAATTAGGGTGGGATTAGAGTTTACGGGGAGTTTATGGTTTTGGATCACAATTGAGTCTTACCTGACTTGGTAAAATCAGGAGGAAGAGATATAAGGGCTGAATCAGGGCTGGGACAAAACAGAGTCAGGAACCAGAACTGAGTGTCCTACCTGGCCAGGTTAGAGAGTGGGATACATGTAGGACTTCCCTGTCCAGGTAAGATAAGGGGGCAGAGAGGGTTGAGATTTCAGGCTTAGCTGACCAGGTAAATCTGGGCAAGGAAAGAGAACCTGGTCCAAACTGGCTAGCTAGAAAAAGGAAAGGAGAAAAGACAACCATGACTTACCTACACATGTCTTGCCATCGGTGTGCAGAGCGAACTTCATGTGACAAGAACAGCGTGGCCCATGGTCTGTCTCCTCACAGATGTGTTGACAGCCGCCATTACCATAGTTACAGGTCACTGAGGGAGCCACAGATAAAAGAAATGAGAAATCAAACCAGCTATTCTAACTGATGGCCAACATGAGCCATGTGCAAGCAAGTCCAGCCACGGAGGACCATGTCACTGCTTACAATGCAAGAGCTTCCACAGACTTTTATGTGGCCAAAGCATTTCTACAAAGACGTACATTTTAGTCAGTATACAATCCAAGCATGCAGCTAAATAGTTCAGGATCCTTGTTCGACCTTCCAATCCCTAACACAGAATTTTAATCACTGTTAAACAGCATGAACTAAAATATTCCATATGAACTGCACGCTATGCATATATCTGCTTAAATTTGTAAGTGTTAGTTTAGGAACCGAACGCTCCTTAGTGTGTAATTTGTTATAGGCATAATGCAGAGTATTAAAGAGTCTCCAAGGAACATTTTTAGTCTACAGAGGTAAGATTGAAAAGTGTGTCGAATGGAGCAGGCAGCTGATGACAGAAGGAGAGCAGGGTCTTGTCTCCACATACAACACACCACAGCGTTGTCTACACATGCCTTCTTACTGTTCCATCTCTTCTCTCATGACCTTTTTCAGGGACTAGAATAACACGTCTGCTTCATTGGTCTCCAGCTAGCCAATCTCACAGACCCAGACAGGACTGGAAGATTGAACTCCAAGACATAGCAAGTAGTAAAAAGTTCTACCTCAGAGGTATACCTCAGAGGATCTCCAACAATCTGTCATGCAAAAGTTTAGGACTGGTAAGGATGTTTTCAGATGTATTCATGGATAGGAAAAGTGTGTTTGTATGGAACGGATTTTGTGCCACCTTGACATGCAAGCACGTCTTCCGGTACACAGCGCGCAGAAATGTGCCATTTTGAAATGTAAGGCAAAAAAGCATTTTTTTTATATGTAATGTGAAGAGCATGAGCCACAACAAAAAGCAAAAACATCATTTTCTTTGATTTACATCTTGTTCAAATTACCATCCAGAAAAACAGTGAGAAGGGATGACTTTACGCACAACTGAATGAAAATATCGTTCGAAAATAGATGAAATACCACACCGAAATGCAACGCTCTAACCTGCTGAAATCGTGCCATCAAAAAAAGTAATCATTGTCCAATCAGAACTCTCTAACAATGGGCCCGTGGACAAGGAAAGCAGATAAAAGGAAAAAGAAAGCAGAGAGATAGTGGATCCAAATGTAATCTATTATCTACAATTATGGCCATTGTAGGTAAAATTTAAATCCGGCACTCTGGGAGAGGAATAATATACTGAGATCAAATGCTCTTGTTAATAATAATAATAATAATAATAATAAGAAGAAGAAGAAGAAGAAGAAGAAGAAGAAGAAGAAGGAGAAGAAGAAGTAGAAGTAGATGCTGAAATCAAATTTCCAATACTTTAGGTAGGAAGAAGCTAAAGAAGCCTTTCTTTCTCACATATACATTACAGCACAATAAAATGTTTTTCTTTAAATATCCCAGCTGCAGAATTTTTCTCATTCTGATGTTTGACATGAACATTACCTGAAGCTCTTGTCTTGTATCTGCATTATTGTACTTATTGTACTTTTGCCACACACAGTTCCCTTCAAAAATATTGGAATGACAAGGACAGTATTTTTGCTATTTTTCTATGCACTGAAGACATTGGGTTTGAGAGTCTGGTGACCCATTGACAAGAGTTTAGTAAGGCAAAGAAATAGAATGTTCTTAAAAGTCAGTCGCCTGACCTGAACCTATCTGAGCTGCTTTTCACATTCTGAAGTCAAAACTGAAGGCATAAAGACCCACAAAGAAGCAACAATTGAAGGCTGATGCAGTATTTGGTGATGTCCATGTACAAATGTGTATCCAGGTATTAAAAAGAATATTTATATGTATAATTGCTGGGAAATGGGAAAATGGTAGGATTATGTAAAAATGCAATATCGGAATATTACCCCCTCCTGCGTTTTCTTTTTTTCATTTTTATGTCCAATGGCCCTAATACCCTAACACAGATCGTCCATTAGATTTGGATCAACTGTCTGAGTCTGCTTTCCTTAACCACACCCCTGTTTGTTAGAGAGTTGTGATTGGGCAGTGATTACATTTCCTGATTTCAGCATGGATGAGGATGGCAGCTAAACAAGATGCAAATCAATAAAATGCCTTTGCTTTTCTTGTGGCACGTTCTCTTCATGTTATACAGTGAAAGAATGACCTCATGTTTACATTACATTACATAGCATTTAGCTGACGCTTTTATCCAAAGCGACTTACAAGAGTAATTGTACATAGATATAT
>JAOVVG010000018.1:15994668-16008011 GCA_028566375.1 Leptodoras nelsoni
TATGCTGCCGGCTAGGCACCGGCTCTCCTGTGACCCTGAAAAGGAATAAGCGGTCAAGAAAATGAATGAATGAATGATATGAATGAATGAATGAATGAGTTTGCCTCCTATTCATAATCCATATTTGTTTAGAAGATCTGTTAATTTCAAATAACACTGTATTTGGTTTCATATCTATTGGGAATGCACACTGGATGGGATGCCAGCATGTTCATTCACATCTGAGGAAACTGTTGGAGCCAATCCCTCTATCGGGATGGTCTTAGGGGTAGTTGGAGGAAACGGAAGAGTCCAGAGGAAACCCAGATGGACATGAAGAGATCATGTGAACTCGAGATTAAATTGGGCCACTTTGAGCTGTGAGGTGGTGCGGTAAGTCCAGTGGTACCCTCAATCTCCTCAATTTCACAATGAATTTGTTACAAATCCATATGGGTTTCTTAAGACTGTTGTCATCACCCCAATCACCGATTAGAAAACCGTTCCTTTCAGCATTGAGCCTGAAACAATCAATGCCTTGAGGCTCAAAAAGAAAGGTAACCATGTGGTTAGTCTTATATGTGTTTAGCCTAAAACAAGGGGACTTTGTCCAAAATTAAAGATCAAGTGAATCATAATGAGTTCCAGACCCCCTGCCTAGCACAAGATCAAGCCCTCCCATTAACATGTTTGTACTTTTAATTTGTAGGCTTTTAGAAACTACACAGGTTTCAACGCGCCAGCAAACGAAACGCTGGTCCACAAATATTTAGCCACACACCTCTGCAAGGAAGGCAAGCAGAAATAATGACATGGATAAACACTGCGCTGGCTTCAATCTGGCTTTCAAGGAGGAAATCAAAAAAGCTCCAGAGGAGACAGAACCTCCGAAAGAGCTGAGCAAAGGCTTAGCTGTCTCAACACTAATCCAAAGATTCACCGTTAAAAACAGGACTGGTTCTTTCACCGACTCAAGGGAAGGGCACGGGTAAAGCCATATCCAAACAAACAGAATAAAGTCTTTCCTGACAAGATTAAAGGATTTTTCACTTTTCCTCTTTCCACTGAAAAAAAAGAGCCCATGGAAACGAGGAGTCAGCCGAGTCAGGTATTTTTAGCCATGCTTTAGAGCTGGAGATGGCCAGATCTTCACAAAAAGTCGATTTACACCAGGATGGGGCCTAATGCCACAGCTTGTAGCTTTCTACATCACATCTGAATTGCTGTGTATATAACAGAAATAGGTTGACTGATGGGGAGATAGGAGGAAGCAAAAACTAGAGATGAATATATAACACATTCATCACACATTTATCAAAGATGACACTGTTTATGCCGTCTGCTTATCCACTTTAGTGCGACAGATAAATGGGAACAGCTTCATCTGTTTTATAGCAACCTGGACATCCATTTAAAATCACATTTTCCAAATGTGAGGTATTCCTCATTTGCAATTTCCAATATCTTCTTCATTCATCCGCTTATTCCATTTCAGGGTCACGGGGGAGCCGGTGCCTAGCCGGCCACATAGGGCGCAAGGCAGGAACAACCCTAGACAGGGCGCCAATCCATTGTAGGGTGCAATTTCCAATATGCACACCTCAATTAGTATGAAAAGTTATGGTTAGGAGTAGAATTCACATACAAATTCACTGGAGATAATAATAACAGCCTACGAATTCATGGCTTCGTACAACTGCTTAAGAAGCACATCACACTCCTCGTATAAAGCTCATATTGCCTGAGGTTTACCTTTCAAAATACACTTCTGCTCACAGCACTTAGAAAATCTGAGTTTCATATTGGACCATATTTTATAACAAATAACTGTTCAATGAAATCTTATTAACTCAAATAGGCAACTCATATAAACCAATTGGGAAACAACAACACACCATTCTGCTGCATGGACACTTTCAGGAACATTCCTAATCTTTTAAGAAATTGCAACGGGTCTCATAATGTCCAACCTGTACAACTCTCATGCCTGTTGTCGCTGGCTGCATCCCAAACCACATACCACTGCACGAAATTGGATGTCAAAATTGTACATTGCTGTAGGTTACCTATTACCACAATGCAAGGTTTGGGACACAACATTAATGCCAGGTCTTCTTAAAAATAATAAATGACTAACTGTGGACTAAAATGAACACTAAAGCAGACAATACCACTTGTATTATACATTATAATAAATTGAGTTTCACTTTTACATTTATACCTTCTGCATCCAAAATATTCTAAGCCTGTACCTTTTCTTCTAATTTCCTCTGTGCTATATGAAATTCGGGTTTGTCCTTGTTTGTAGCAAGTTCCATGAAGACATGCCGTTTCAACATCCTGACATCGGCGCTTGACCTCACTAATGCTCTTTTGGCTGAATGAAATCCCCAAATCCCCAGAGCCACCCTCCAAAATCTAGTAGAAAATGTTCCCTAAGCATGGAGCTCATAACAGTAAATCTGGAATAAATTGTTTAACAGGCAGGGATGGGTGTGATGGTCATGTGTCCACAAACTTTTGGTCACATAGTGTTCCTGATTGCTCGCTGCACCAACACTGACTACCGATACGCATTGAAGTAAAAAAAAAAACCACCCTACTGAATGGCATTTTCTTGCATTCCACCAGACCCTAATCCCAATGGAGATGTTTAATCTCAACCAGATGCCCCGTATATATATACCGATCAGGTATAACATTATGATCACCTCCAGTTCCACTTACCATATAGCTGCACTTTGTAGTTCTACAATTACAGACTGTAGTCCATCTGTTTCTCTACAGACTTTGTTAGTCCCCTTTACTCCGTTCTCTAATGGTCAGGACCCCCACAGGACAGGTACTATTTGGGTGGTGGATCATTCTCAGCACTGCAGTGACACTGATGTGGTGGTGGTGTGTTAGAGTGTGTTGCACTGGTGTGAGTGGATCAGACACAGCAGTGCTGCTG
Organism: Leptodoras nelsoni; assembly: GCA_028566375.1. Taxonomy (NCBI): domain Eukaryota; kingdom Metazoa; phylum Chordata; class Actinopteri; order Siluriformes; family Doradidae; genus Leptodoras; species Leptodoras nelsoni. The sequence continues at coordinate 15,997,601 of JAOVVG010000018.1, forward strand.
GAGTTTTTAAACACTGTGTTCACTTACTTTGCACTCTATGAGACACATCCACCATATTGCTTCACCCTGTAGATGTAAAGTCAGAGACAGTAGCTCTTCTGTTGTTGCACAGTTTGTGTTAGTCATCCTCTAATCCTTCATCAGTGCTCACAGGATGCGGCCTACATGAACTAATTTCAGCCCAGCAGTGACACTGAGATTTTGAAAACCTAAACATAAGATCACTAAACAAAAGTGTTGACCTAAACACAAGATCCGTGATGCTTGCCCTGATGCTTGCCAGACTAAGCATCAGGAGGGCTTTCCCTGTTGCTTTGCCTGTTGATACCTGTGGTCTAACACCATACTGTTGTCACTTCCATGACAGTGGAATGAATCACCCAGATTCCTTCAGGATCTTCAAAAAACACCAAGACTCTGCTTGTTTGGTCATCCCTTTTCACTACAAGAATGGACTAGAATGGAGGTGAAAAATGGGGCAACATTTGGTCTACAGTCAATAATTATACACCTACAATGTAACACTGGATTAGTTTTACCTGACAACAAAACAGTACAGGTATAAGCTAGGTGTGTAGTAAACATATGTGGACTGGAAACTCATTCCTCATACATAATGTTTATGGCATAGGTTCCAGATCGACTTTGACCCTAGGATAAAGTGATTACTGAATCAATGACTATAACCAATCAATTACTAATATATCGATATATCTTAAACAGGAAGAGCTCCTGCATGATCCCGAAGCATCTAAAACTGATCTTTGTGTTCGGACACATTTTGGGCAAGACTGAGAATTCTAAACAAGAGAGAGTGAGAGCGTGGATTCCAGATGGCAAGGAGATAAGAGAAATCAATTTGCAAACCTGCTTATTTATTCGGCCTTGTTGCCCTCAGCTCAAATGTGACGAACACAAAACGCTTTGATTGAGTACCAACAAGAGGGACAAAAAATAAACAAGCCACACTCCCACATATCAAAGGAGGCCTGTAGGTGGGCCATAGAACCAGAGATAACAATTTACACACCTGCCCAACACGGTCTCAAATGATCTACACCAGGGCCAGTCAGACTAAATGAACTGAAACGAAGCGCTGTGTTTGTAAGTGAGTGCCGAGCGCAAACGGGAGATCAAATGATTGCAGAAGAGAGCTCTTTGCGAGTGTGTATTAGATTACTTTGTGTTCCTGGTGATAAAGATCAGTTAGAAAAGGCTTTAAGAGGGTCTGTGTTCCACAAGCCTGTGCCTGCAATCTAAAGTCAGACAGCAACCCCTATTCAATTGTATTATTATATTTTAAGACCTCATTAAAAGCACAAGTACGATTTAGTTAAAACAGACTGGAACACAGAAAGCAGAGGTGACTAAAGGTTTGTGATGATGTGTGAGATAAAGGAATGATACTCTTATGCAGACCACACCAGAGGCATATACACAGTTACAGACTGATGTCTCTAATGTTATTGCTTCAAGGGAATTTAACCACATTATCCAAAAAGTGAAAGAGAGAGAGAGAGAGAGAGAGAGAGAGAATAATTAAACAGCACGATTACCCATAAAACATTCACTTTGTTTGGCTATGTGTTTGTTCTGCTTTCAGTTAAAAATCTGAAGTCACTTAGTTACATAACCCAAATCTGAATCACACATGGAAGCTTTGTTTAGATCGACATTGCTGATCTGGAACATTCAGTTACTAAATGTAGCAGAAATGCACTTGCAGGGTCCAAACATACACACAGTGACACACTGCTGTGCGCTTAGCTGTTCATAGGGGCACCAGCAAAACATGAAAGATTGTTATTAGAGACTGCAATGGGTTTTTTCAGCACAGGTCGACAACACATGGTGTAGAGATAAGACAAACACACAGATGTATACACAGATACACAGACTAACCCAGGCAGTTATGGCCATCGTGCGCTAGGCGGAAGCCATCGTAGCATGTGCACCGGTAGTTCCCCGGGATGTTGATGCACTCGTGGACGCATCCTCCATTATAATCGGTCGCACACTCGTCAATGTCTTCAGAATAGAAAGAATAGAAAGAAAAGAAAGAATAGACATAATTAGAATACATATGATATAATAGCTTTATTCTCTCACACCTGTACACTGTAACGGTTAATAATCCCACTATACGGCACCACCCAGAAGAGAACGTGTTTGGCTTGTCTCACGGTTTACTCATGTCTTCTCAAGGAGTTTTTCCTTGCCATTGTCGCTTCTGGCTTTTTCATTAACAATTTCTCTAAAAAGGCTTTGCAATGATGTCCATCAACTTGACAAATCTGATTCATCTGAATTGATCTGAGGAGAGCTTCAGTGCTGCAGGGTGTCTTTATTTCCTGTCCTAAGAGACACAATCACAGCACGGAGATAATTTAAACCAGAAGCCGCACCTGAAAACACTTGAGTGAGAGATAGATGAGAAGTTAAGAAGGAGAAAACACTGCAGACTAATGACAGTAAACACTAACAAGACTTTGCAAAGAAAAGGAAAAACAGGGCCGATATATACACTGCCGGTAACAGAAGAAGAAAACACAAGATTCCATGATGGTTTTTTAATGATATACAAGTGACCGTTGTAGTTTGTTTTTCCCCAGTATCCTGCACTGACCTAAAAGAAACAGCGAGAAAATAAACAGGGTGGCCGCTGATTTGAATCACAGAGAGCATTCCTGGTTAATGACTGGGCTGTGAACTGCATTCTAGGTTTTTGACACCACTTCTCCTTCTCCCCATGTCTGTCAGAGGTTCCTGCAGGTTCCAAAAAATATGTGGCAGGTGGATTAGCTACACTAAATTGCCCTCATTCATTCAAGTGAATGAATGTGTACATGGTGCACAGTGATAATCTGGTGTCCCATACAGGGTGTATTCCTGCCTCGCTCCCGGTGTTCCCAGGACAGACTTGGGATCCACAGTGGCCATGACTGGGATAAAGTGGTTACTGAAGCTGAAGAATGAATATACAATGGATACCAACCAAAGAAAGGCTTAACATATGCTTCATCTTATGCAGGGGTTCTGCAATCTTATCCACAAAGGGCTGGTGTGGGTGCAAGCTTTCATTCCAACCAACTAGGAGGCACACCTAATAGCAGATTGGAGTCAAAGATGAACTCATAAAACAAGTGGAATTACATGTGGCTCTTGCTTTGCCTTTTGGGAAGAAGTTTGAAGACCCCTGATCTAAGACATGTCATTCATGACACCTTTCCAAACTTCTTTGAAGTCTGCTTTGGTAAGCAGTGTGCAGATTGACAGGTAAGACAGAGAAGGCCAACTCTGGTATCCTCCCATAATCATCTAAGAACCATTCATTACATTATCAAGCCAAGTGATGTGTGTTAGATGACAGTGGATGAACAATTAGGTCACTGTCACTGAAGTGCCCAAGAGCAGAACTTAACCCAAAGGACACTGGAATCTGACATGTTTCTTTAAAAACTGAATCCAAAGCTGTTTGTAAATCCAGCACAATCTGCTACCAGCTGCCAAAAGACAAGCCATGCTGGTCAAACTGGTAGATTTAGTTGATGGAAACAACTTCTGAATTGCTACTAATAAGGCAATTAATGCAAGCCATGGATACCTAAAGAAGTTCCTTCACTCAAACTGCATTAATGTTTACTTGATCACCCACCTTAACAATCTTGAACAAACTTTACCTGAGTAACAGAACCGAAATCTGACAGCAACTGGAAGTTGTCAGCTTATCAAGGGGGTTGCAGAAGTTTCAGTGTCAGCGTTGCTACAGCCATCTATCACCACGAGATCCAAGAGAACCTGCCCTGCTATCTGTGGCAAGGATTGATTTTCTCTCACCACTTGTGTAACACAGGTGTCATTTAGTAGTGCTGGACAGCAGGGCAGAATCTAGACATAGCCAGGATGTCACAGTGTCTTTGGTAAAGGTAGCACCTAGTCTGGATGTTGGTCTTAGGTGGCAAAATAGCTGTTGCTGAGAACCACAGCAGTATCATCAACTGTTATGAAGTTGAAGAACAGTTCCTGGCAGTGGGAGGTAGACTTCAATTGTGCTGATAAGAAGAAACCCAACAGTTGAAATAACAAGCTCTTTAAGTGTTCTGCTCTACTAGGGCGATTTTTTTTTCCCTCCAGGGTCAAGAACATGCAGGCCATCCCCTCTCATTTGCCGCCCAATTGAGCACTAATTATCCAGACTCCCCTGGCGCCCTTTGCTCAGTTTGCCTGTGGAGAAGGAGTGTCCAATTCATTTGTGCAGTTCCTGGTCAAATCCATTCTTCTTCTTCTTCTCCTCCTCCTCCTCCTTGTCCTTTTTGCTTCAGCTGATAAGACAAAGATCCCTAAACCTCAACCTAGGTTTGTAAAAACCACAACAATTTAGTTTTCATGACTATTCAACACAGCTTACATTCTAAAATGTAACTGATCATCAAGATGATTAACTGTGTCCAGGAAACCCAGGATGGAGCAATTTCTGGACAATCAGCATTGTCCAATCACTTAAAAGGCATTTTGTTCAGTCATCCTGAAGCTCAGGTCACACCATAAATCAAAAAATAACGTCTGCGCTCTTATGCAGGGTCAGAGCGCTTGAGGACTGAATACTTCAGTCACCACTCTCTCAGCTCTCATTCATTACAATCACACTGTTTATGTGCCATTGCTCAGAAACAGACAGATGCAGCTGTTGAAATGTATTATTTTTCATCCAAGAAATTTGCTTTTAATGAAGTGAACCTTTGCAGTGCTGCAATTTCTTATAGTGGATATCACTGCTCCATCTATAAGCCGCTTCTTTTGTTTTCGTTATCATTTGTTGTTTGAGTTCAGCAAAGGCTCTGGAAGGATTAGGACCCGCTGTTTTCAGCTCCTTACAGAGCTGAGATGCAACAAAATGCAGTTCAAAGGGCACATCTAGAACATCCAAGCTTAAGGCATCCAGACACTGATCCTAGGTCAGCACAGTGTGCAATCCAACCGATGCACAAACTGTCCTGAGCTCACTAGCCCTTTGAGGTTTTGCCTGGGGTGTTTGTAGCTAGAGAGGGTTATTTGCAGAACCGAGGCAGCCAGACAAACACAGTGGCCTCTTACACCGCACGCGCCCTCTCTCCTTTCCTCAAATCTCGGCGGACGTCCTCTCATAACTGGCAGTCCGCCTGCAAAGTTTTACTCAACGTCCAAGCCTTTTTTCTGCTTTTATGCCTTAGTTCATGTCCTCATTTATAATGTTTATAACATTCATGGCAGGCAGCCACAGGCAACCGAAAGCCAAGAAGCATGAGAACAGCAGTGAATGCGGGAATGTTGATGGGACAAGGCGAAAATTGTCTGAGTGATAAAAGGAGAGATGGATAAGCATTCTAAAGAGCTACAGATCCAGAGAGGAAAATAGCCCATGGGTTTCAGCGTCCCTCTGCTGAGTATCACATCGCCGCCTGTTTGGCAGCACTCACAGACACTTGCTTTCGAATCCCAAATAATCACTAAACATGTGTAAGAAATTTCCTGCTCTATCACACGAGCAGTGGCTAGATCTAAAATCTCTTTTTAAGTGTTCACTTGATCCTGCGTTCCCCGAAGTGAGTCGGAAAGTGCAGCCAAGGAACCGACGGAGTGCAATGTTACTGTATGCTCAGATACGCATACACACACTAACACTGGGTAGTTAAAGGTAATGAATGCTCTAACAAATCATACAAACTTTATAGCGGCTAAAGAAAGCTTTACAGGTTTGCTATATAGCAGATTCAAAAAGACTATAAGTGCTGCCAAGAATTAAAAAACTAATACAAATTTGTCAAACTGAATTTCTCAAACAATTCTAATTCACTCTTTAGTAATATTCAATAAAGTAGCTCAAAAAGTAAAATGTTATTATCAGCCAAATGCAGTAATGTTGATGCAGGAACCTTTTAAGGCAACCAAGAACTCAGGAACCATTTCACAAAGGCTGCTGATTTCAGTTCAGAAGCTCCAGAGCACCAGAAAGCATTTCGCTTCCTGCCCCAAAGAGCTCAGCGGTTTAGAGCTCAGCATACACTCATTCCATGTAGATTCCAATGGAAGCGTTAAAGATTTTATGTAGAATCCACAACTGAATGTTCTTTTCGAATGTGCAACCTATTGAGAATGATAGCATCAGTAACCTTTACCCTGAGTTTACTGGACGCTGATGACTGGTCAAACTGTTAGGTCAATTCTAAAAGACCTGTGAGCTTTTGTGAGCCGTACCTTCACAGTGCTTCCCGTCTCCTTTGTAACCGGATTTGCAGATGCACTTGTATGATCTGAATGTGTTTTGGCAGATAGCGTCAATGCTGCAGTTGTCCGTAGTCTCTACACACTCGTCCACATCTGAAAATAGAGCACACATGAGATTCGAAGTTAGAAAGGGAAAAGATGACTATATATATATTTAATTTATCATTGATACCAGGATGTAGTAGTTCAGCAAGTTGGTGTAAATGTCTTAGTGTTACAGGAGTATTGATGATACCAACAATGCTTTCAAAAGAGCATAACATGACCAGTGACTAATAAAAAAGAAGCTAACTAGAGAGGTGCATTTCCTGAAGAAAATGCGAGTGTGATTGCAGCAAAGCAGTGACATTAGCATCACTTTAGTGTGTGTGTGTGTGTGTAAGCACATATTTTGGGGTGGAAGGTTCCAATACTTTTGATTGACTCATGATTGTGTGTGTGTGTGTGTGTGTGTGTGTGTGTGTTTGTGTTTGTGTGTGTGTGACTGAGTGCATAGTTTGGGGGTGCCAATACTTTTGATAAAATACATGATTGTGTGTTTGTCAGCATATAATAGCTGGGAGTGTAAATACATTTGATCAGACTGGTCATGTTATTCAAGCAGAAGTACTGATGACAAAAAAATAGAAACTGAAATGAAAATCAATGGAAGTGGATGGGAAAAAACAAGCGTAGTTGGTAAACGAGTGCACAGATCCCTTAGCCTTATACAAGCGCACCGATCCCGGCCGTGCTGGACGTTTTAGAGTTGGAACGATGTCAGTATTTTGAAAACTGTGGTAGTTGAAATCCAGACAAAACTACCCCGAATGATCCTGATGGATAACAAAAGTGTGATTGCCTGCTGCAATCACACTAACTAGCTAAATGCAAATCGAGTTATACTGTGTTGCTTGATTTTTTTGTACTAGCTCCATTCTCAGATCAGATTAGCAAAGCTGGTTACATGTACAAGCTACATACACTCACCACTGGTACCAACGATCTGTTCTACTTCCTTTCAAGCTTTGCTTTTCTTCACTTTTCTTCCAGTAATAGACTGGAATAGAATTCCAGGTAATTACAGGTAGGAACTAAAGTAGTGACTGAAGAACAGAAGAATTTTCTGTTTTACCTTTGTCGCATCCTACCTAATTTGCACCTAATTAATGCGATTATCACTTGGTGCTGTCGCTGAATTCTGAACACTTTTAGTGTGAACCTAATGTTGCAATATCACTAATTACAAAATCACTGATAGATGTGCAGATCAGTGTAGAGATATTTTTCATGCATCGTATCGCTTCAACAAGTGCCTAAGAAAAGGCCTTTCATACTTAACATGCATGAAACTCAAAGCGCATGGCGAGAACTATTTTCTCTCTGAGTAACAACCAATGCTGCATCTTCTCTTTATCATTTCCTGTTAAGACCTTCCTTCTCATCTCTGTATCTTCCCGTGAAGGCTAGTTCCCGTCACAGCAGAGCGCCTGAGTAAACTCAGCGGTATTCTCGCTGCCTCCAGCTGCACCATTTAAAACCAGCACATCAAGCCCAAGCCAATATTTGCCTCAGATCTCTTCAGGCCTGGATGCGCTAAGCTGATTGCCATCACGGTGATCTGGCATTCATTTTGGAGTGAAAAAGAAATCCCCACTGCCGCTTCGTACCTGAAAGCATGTGCAAAGACGCCGCCGCATAACGAACAAGTTAGAAGGAGATTTATGGCTCTGTCTTTACTTAAACGCAACAACAAACAATTCTGCTATTAGCTATAATAGAAACAGACATGGCTCTAATCTGGCAGGCTAATCAGAAAGGAATGCAAATTACTGTTCTTTTTTGACGTTTGTTGTGTTGCATTAAGAGTGTCTTTGCCAGTTCAGGCACATACGGCCAGACGAACAGAAGAAACTGTTTAATCTGTGTAATTACTGCTGAATGTTCATCATTACAGGAGCAGCTGCCTGTCACTTTTAATATCACCCTCTCCATTTTGTGCTAAAACACTCAAATGTTTTGCCCCTGAAACTCCATAATCTCTTCACAAGAGCATCCAAGGAATTTCTCACAAAGACATGAAGAGGAAAGGAAAAGTGGAACTGACCTGGAATGGAATGTTTATTTTGGTCTCTTATTTAATACCTTGAGCTAATTAGAGTCATAAATAAGCTAATACTGGTGCACCAAATTGGTTGAAAGACTAAACTTTCCATCCATAAAACATCCCGGAGGCCCTTTTGGGGGCTTATCCCGCATCTGGAGATGGAAAAGGTACAGTGGCACTCAACTTTATCATTTAACCAAAGCTTATAGTGAAGAGCTCTAGGTATTATATGGTTTAAGAAGTAGACAAAAAAATAAACCGAAAGAAACCAAAAAACTGGGCAAGACGCCAATAAGCTATTCTCTTTTTTATTAAAAAGCCCAAATCGCTAATGCTAAGAATAGTTTACAATAGTTTGGTAACTGCTTACAGCTTATGAGGTTGCCTGAATGGCTTATTAACATGTTGTGGAGAAGGAGGTCTAAAATATGGTTGTCTGAATAAAGGAGGAAAGAATAAGAGTGAGAATACTAAATTACTTCACTGCGTATTTCAGAATAACGTGATAACCCTGGTTTAAAACAGCTTAGACTAGCTTAAGATGGTTTACTGGTCTTATTTTGTTTAGGCTACGCTCCCATCCTGGTCTAGATGTTGTTACACTGGTCTAGCCCATTATACTCCCAGCCTGAAGACCGACTAGTGGGCTCATCAACCTGACCAGCTAAAACCAGCATGACCAGGTAGAATCAGCCTCACATTCTACCTCTCCCATTTCGAGAAAAGTTTGGGTACGTTCTAAAAATGCAATAAAAACTAAGAACTGTAATTTGTTAAATTGCTTGAAATTTTATTTAACTTATTTTAATTAACAGAAATAATTTCATTTCAATTCATTCATTTTCTTAACCTCTTATTCCTTTTCAGGGTCACGGGGGAGCTGGTGCCTAGACAGGGCAGCAATCCATCGTAGGGCACACACACACTAGGGCCACTTTAGAGATGCCAATCAACCTAACGTGCATGTCTTTAGACTGTGGGAGGAAACCGGAGTACCTGGAGTAAACCCACGCGGACACGGGGAGGACATGCAGAGCCACCGTGTCGCCCAGAAATAATTGTATTTTGTGAATATAAAAACATAATAGAATGTGACACACTCAAAAAACCTGGGACACAGGCAAAATAAGACTGAAAAGGTTACACAAGTAACACTGGAAGATTCCACAATTAGTATAAAAGGAGCATCCACCAAAGGCTTTGTCTTTGCAAGCGAGGATGGGTCGTGGTTCACCACTGTGTGAAAAACGTCATGAGAGAATTATCAGTCAGTTCAAATACAATGTTTCTCTACGCAAGACTGCAAATAATGCAGGTCTTTCAGCACCTACAGCTCTTAATATTCTGTCAGATGAATCCATGTTTCGGCTTGTTTTTGGCAAAACAACACGCATTGGATTTTATGTGGCGAAGATGAAATAGACCATCCAGTTACTGTTACCAAGGAAAAGTGCAAAAACCAGCAACTGTGATGGCATTGGGGTGCATCAGTGCATGGGTGATCTGTATATACGAGAAGGTACCATTGATGTGGAGGCTTATATTGGCATCGTTTCCAAGGAACTCCACCACCTAGCGAACACAAACACACTGCAATGACACTTTTCGAGGACACTTAGCCACTTAACTCACACTCGACACTTATACACACTTGGACACTTTGTTACTGCTATTCATTCATTTATTCTACTTATGATCATATCTCTGCTACTTTTCTGTTGTCATATCGCTGCTACTTATTCAATTCTTCAATTTCCTACTTCCCACTTTTCCTATTTATTTTTACCTTCTATAGCCCATATTTATATTGTACACACCGATATTTCTTTCTCTTTACATACCAGTATTTCTTTCTTTTTATACATATATACATACATAATATATATATATATATATACATACATAATATATATACAGTATATACATACACAGTACAGGCCAAAAGTTTGGACACACCTTCTCATTTAATGCATTTTCTTTATTTATGACTATTTACATTGTAGATTCTCACTGAAGGCATCAAAACTATGAATGAACATGTGGAGTTATGTACTTAACAAA
>JAOVVG010000018.1:16156648-16183650 GCA_028566375.1 Leptodoras nelsoni
GGAGGCCCTACACCATACTAATAAATTATTGTGGTCTAAAATGACAGGTGTTTCAGTTTCATTGTCTAACTCCTGTATATACAAATGACTTAAAAACAGTAAAAAAAAAAAAAAAATGAAAATGTGCATAAACAATCACTCAGTCCAAAGGTCACTCAATGTTTTGTGTGTACACAAGGTGGTGCTCAAGTATTTCTAATAGTGTCATCATCTTACAAAGCCTGTAGCCCAAACAAGGACAGATATTTAGCACAAATAAATCTATGAAATACATGAAAATGTTTCCCAGAATTAATGGGATATCTAGATCGCAGACATTAAAAAAAAAGAATTTATGAGGATGTAGAAATGACCACTGTTCTGTTGTTAAACCAAATACAAACCCCATGTCCCCATGAAAAATGCAATGAAATGCATTACTATAAAAACAAGACCATGTTAGAATGGGCTGCTGTTTTACACACAAAGTGGGATAATTAAGTATTTAAAGCACAATGAAAAACCACACGGAAATTGAACCACATCATTCATTTACTTGTCAGTTGTTCAACATAAAAGTTGTGTTAACATTTGTTTAAAAGAAAAGTATTATACTGTTCATTAATGTGCATAACTGCAACAAAGCAAAGCACACAAACAAGGTTTTATTTTCCAAGCAGACATATAGAATATGTACATTTTGTTATGCAATTTAAACAAGGCACACAAGTGAATGTCCAGAGCTGGTTGTGGGATACGATCCTGTCATTAATATGCCATTTATAACGTTAAGACATGGAGAACCTTAATACCTAAATGGTACACAATCAGGTCCAAAGTTCAGTCAGATAAGGCTAATAAGTAAGGCACATTAAAGCTACCATCACATCAATCACATACAATGCAGCAATATACAAGGCAGCTATAAGCTTCTCTTTCATTCCTTTTCAGAAAAAGTGGTGGTCAGGGGACCTTATATGAGAATTATAACTTACTAGCCTACTAGTCTAGGTAGATCAGAATTCTTACACCTAATAAAGGTTAAACAAAGATTTAAAAAGTACACTAAAGTATTGGTGGCCACTTCTTGGGTGTTAAATGTGCACTTGTGGTTAGTACAGAGAAAGGGGGAAAAGCCAAGCTTGAAAGCAGCCTTGTTTGTTAGCTACATTATCCTTGCTATTTCAGTTTATAGAGGGGGGAAATAGCTACAGCTAATTGACTACATTCCGGCGTGAAGAGGCACAATTCTGTGCTTCAACAGCAGCGTCACTGATTTTCAGTTTAATCACTAAATATATAGTCACCTTGTGCTCATGTTTTGTAAGGATTTTTAGAAAAAGTGGGGGATTTTGTGAACAGACAAGAAAATTGTATCAGGCATGTAGTTCTCTTTGACACAAAGTCACTAATGTTGTGTTTAAACAAAGTAACAAATATAATCTGTGAGATCATGGACAGGTCTGGAAAACTACTTCTGCTTAATACACGTAAGGAATATATTAAAACTGGTCTTCAGTCACACAGGGTCATGACGCAACAGCACAGTCCAAGTGAAGTAGTCACACAAAGCAGTGCAGACATTAAAGAACAAAGGACAGAATGGCAGCAGGAAGAATTCACTGCAATTTAGTGTAATGTATAAATACATGAGAAAGTTAATAGGTGCAGAAAGTGCCATCGTTAGCACAACGTGTCTACCAAATACTTCCAGGAATGACCAGTTATATCATGACAATAACATCTTAAAAGTGTTGCTTTAGTGAACATTCAAATTTACACCATATCCCTGTTGTCGTCGTTTATTTACCATGAAGCTAATGTGGCGTCGAAGTGATCTAAAAATCTCTCTCACCCAAAATGTCATACTGGACAACAAAAAGCACACTCAAGTTTAAACGTTAAGGACAGAGTTCGCATAAAACGCCACGTCTTGAGGTTTTATTCCTCAGAAACTGACCAGCGGCTTAAAGCTTATTATTCTAAGATTGTTATTCGTAAATGAAACATCTGGAAAACCTAGCTACTGTTCTGTCATAACAGTTATAATCGGATGTTGGTTAGTTATTGAAAAAGGCTGTCAGCAGCTTGTGATGTTTCAGAGAAATCTTAAAGTGCAAACTTTTAAACTGCTTTTATAACACTGGAATAAATGATAACTCTTACTACAGAAATAATATCGTGTTAGAACAAGGCATTAACATTAACCTGTGATTTGCAGCTACACTAATAACACTTTCTGACCAATCAGAATTGATATGTGAAGATAACATACTTCCACTTTGAAAATTAAAATGACCATGAAAATACAATCCCTTTCTCACAATTGGCATATATGAAGATTTGCACATGTATCGTGTATTTACAAAAACATCTGGGGTGAGACAGATTTCCACATGATCCATTTTGCTACATTATCCTCATAGGAAACAACGGTCAGACACCAAACATTGAAATAAAATGAAGGTCGCTGAAGCAAACCTTTAATGGCCATCTTCACACAACCTGAACAATGTTAACCCACGTTTGTTCTAGCTGTATGAAGAGGTCCAGTACTCATGGATCCCCTTCCATTTCTTCTATTAGAGCCTCACACAGCTGAGGCAGGTAGTCTCACAGCTCAGGATTACCTGTCCCAGGTGTGCGGCCTGTAACGGAATTGGTGGAGGTCATCAAAACTGATCACAGCCGAGTTCCCTTTAATTCTCTAACAGAAACGTTGAGTGCCGAGTGCTTTGGAGAAAGCGGGTTTGGGGACAGGGGAAGGAATTTAAGGCAGGAGGAGGATGAGGAGAGGGAGTCTGAAGGTTCCCAATGTCCTAGCGCTCAGCAACCGGCTTTCTCGTCCACTATCGTGAAAGTCTCCATTGGTTTTTTGCTCAAGTCTCGAATGTCATCCAGCAGGCTGTCGGGAGTCAGGACGTGAGTGGAACCTACCGAGATGGACCAAGGGGGAACAAAAACTCTTGTAACTATGTACCTTTTCCATTAGTTTCACATTTAGTACTTAATGTGAATAAGTCAAGATTTTAGAAGGTTAAAAGGATTAAACATAGTCTTGAAGTAAGGAATGCCTACACTACATGTCATGCTGTTTTAGGAAAGTTATCAGCAACAGGGTGACATGATGTAGCCCGACACAAAGTGGAGTTACTGTTACCACCATGACGTTGAACCTTTTCATCATGTTCTCTAATACCACAGCAATTTGCCAACACTTATTATTTTCTTATCTGTTTATAGTTACATTTGTCACAGCAGCTATAAACACTTTTTGTGTCTGACGGTTTCCCTATAAACACATCTGACTTTTTCCCCTCAACAGCCTTTCTTTTTTCTTCCATCCTAAAATCTGAATCTTTGCCCCTGACTGTTACAAAGCACTCCTTCCATAAATATTAAATAAACATCTCCTTACAGTAAACTTCACAATATCAACAACTACATATTTAATCAGATGTTCCACAACGTTACTGTAACAATAAACTGATAAGTGTGACAGGCTTTTCTGTAACAAGCAAAAACGGTCAGTGTTGGTGACTTGCTGTGTATGGGAGGAACAAAACACTTCAGGACAGGCTGGTATTTACTCACCAATGATGACCTCGCAGGACTTGTTGGCTTTGGTGACCTCGTAGGCACAGCGCATCTCTGAGTAGCTGACTCCGCCCAGGATGAAGACGATGAGGCGGGAGCCGCTCCTATGGTCGTCCGGGGAACTCGGCTTATGTTTCTGCCTTGCGCTGAAAAAAAGGACCATTTTATTTAACTGACAAACCAAGCCGAACCGATCTCTTCTCAATGACACTTAATCTTACCATAAAACTTAAAGGTTATAAGGTTACACAGAAAATATCCACACGATGACAGACACATTGGCGTGCTGATAAAATTGCACAATAGTTTTTATCTTGAAAGCATGCTGATAAAGGAAAACCATATTCATCAGTGTGATGCAACTGTAAACACTGATGAAACACACAGAGATGCTGGTGCTAATCACTCACAAACCTGCTTTAGCTAAAAATAAATAGGTGCTTCATTTCATCCATACAAAATTCTATTAGATAATCTTCTTTATTGATATATTTGCTGCTTAAATTAATACTGGAACCATTCACACTGGCTGGCTTACATGATTATTGTCCCCCCTCTATATAATTAATAGTCTATGAAATACAAAAGTGTCACCAGCCTTACCTCACGACTCTGGGAGCATGAGGGAGAGAAGGAGGGAGATGCACATGAGCACACCTACTGTTGCCTTATAATTGCACTAATGAATATCCTGACATATGAAACCTAATCTTAGATCAGGGTCATGGACCGTATCAGAGCTGAAGCAGATATGGAGAAAAAATCTATTTGTCCGCTAATAGTTTTACCGAACTTTTCCTGAATCTGAATTTTAATCCCCCAGTTTTACATGAAAGGTTAAATGCATTTTCACTATAATGCTGACTTACCTCACAGCTCGGGATCCATTCCATGCAGAAGGACATTCAGACTGGTGAGGCCAATCTCTCGTGTCCAATTTATTCTCCACTACGTCCTGAGACACACACACAAGGGAGTGAGGTCAGCAGTAACATCACACCTGAATAATCCTGAATAAAGTATGCTGAATTCTCGATGCTGAATGGTTGATTCATTAATATTCTATATCAGCAGCTCTGTCAGTAGTGCAGCTACAGATCACAGGTTCTTATTAATACATTACTCTAGTCTCCATTCTGTCACTCAGAAGTTTTCCAGCACAGCACAGAGCAGTTTGTGCCTTTCAGTTTCTCTACATCATGACAAGCTGCATTTCTTTTCCATTCTTATTAACATCAAAAGAGAGAAAAAGAAATGAGACTCTGGTGAGGAAATGACTGTTGAAGTCATAAAAGGAACTAACCCTTTTCATGGTTTTTCCTCAATGTTAAAATCAGCAATTAAATGAATAAAAGGTTTGAGTGTTAATTTCAATAATTGGCAGACGGCTTTGGTAATAAAGGAATAAACATCTTCAGGAAGTGCTATTGGAAAATAATCAGCTTCAGGACAATACCAGTAACTCCATCACACCATATCATTGATTATTTTCCACTAGCAGCACACGGCAGAAGTTTACCTCTTTAGTATGCAATGCCTTTTCTGCCAAAACGTCCTGTTCTCCTGTCTTACTAGCTAATTATAAAAGAATAGAATGTGAGAATGCTGTAGAGAACGGTCTATAGCTCACCTCTATCACGTCCTTGACAACTGGCGTCCATCTTGAGAGGTTGTAAGTCTCCTCCTGGGAACGATCTCTTCTAGACGGCTTCCGGAAAGAGAACAGGCTTGACTGCAGAAACACAGAAACGTATAATTGAAGAGAATCTGCATTTGAAAAAAGCATCTGATTTTATTTTATGAACTGTTTGCTATAAAAGAGCGGGCCCCTCTCACCGAGCTGATGATAGGCACACCTAACTCTTTCCAGTTGGTGATGTACTCTGGCTCTGCCTCAATCTTCACATGCTGAATTAACTTATTCAGGTTCTCCTCTGTCGTTCCTGCTCTCAGAAAATCATACACAGGGGAAAAAATCAGTTTAAATGTAACGGTGCGTTAACATCAATTGTGTATGGCACAATCATTCATTATATATTTTTCATCACCTTCAAAAGACATTTTAATTATAGCTCATGGTTGGAATGTAAACAGAAATTTTAATGTCCATGAATAAATCCCAATCACAATGAATTTTTAGTAAGAGCTCAGCTTATTTGGGCAGATTAAGGAAAGCCCCCTGGGTGAAATTACCTCAAGAAGCTGGTTAAAAGCATCAGGGATACCTGAATAATTTTAAAATATAAAATATTTAATTTGCTTTAAAAAAGTTTTAGTTCACTGCATAATTCCATTTGTGTTATTATTTTGTGATGTTAATATCTGTAAAAGAAATTTTAAACTTAGTCTGGCCATTTGTAAATTATGAAAGCATATTCAGACAGCATAAACTTTCACTTTCTCTACTTGTCTTGGGTGAAAATCATAAAAGTGAGAATGCTGTGGTTAGGGAGGGAGGACACACCGTTAAGGCTGAAGATGTAGAGCAGCACAGCACGGATCTTATCGTGGGTGCTGTGGTTGTGCAGCAGGATGGGCAGCAGCGTCCTCATGGGGTCCTTCACCTTCTGACCTTCTACATCAGCACCAACAGCAAGATCCTACAAGCCAAGAAACGTACGTTTAGGACACACTCTGACTAACTCAACTGAAAGATTTAGTAAGAATGCCCCTTAGTAAGAAAGTTTCATTAGTTCATTAGACTGGGTCCTTATCACTTTCACAGCTAGAATTCACTGCCTATTCAATCAGACACACAAACAATACATTAGCAAAAGAAAACAGGGTGTTTTAAAAAGAGAGAACCAATCTCTGCAACCACAAGCCCATGAATGAAACTCTTACCACTTGAAAGGGCAGGGCATAGAGTACAACAGGTGGAGAGCATTTAGAGCATTTATTAAGTGGTTACTAAAATGTGATAACTCATTCAACTGCTTATACATTTGTGTGTGACTGTAACATTGTGAAATATACTCCTTGAAACTGGGCCCATCTTTTTGAAACACCCTGTATATTAAAAGGTGACACTATCATCTGTATACCAACACAGGAAGGCAAAATACTTTAATAGATTTAAATTCCTCCCTTTAGAATGCATTTTAATTAGTCGCACTACACACATTTACAGTACGTTGGTTCTGGAGGGTTCTGTGGTTCTGTGATTATGTAGACAATGTAGGACTAATATTTGCTAGCTACAATGTTTGTTTTGTTTTCTTCCTCAAATGTGCACCGAGCAACAGTAAGGAAATAAGTCCAGTGCAACTCGATAATAAGCAGCTTCTCTATTTTTATTACATATTCCTTTTGACAGCGACACCACAACCCTGCCTTTGTAATTCCTATTGGCTCAAAAGACCAAGGTTCATGAATTCACAGGTGAGGGGTGCAGCTAAAACATGAAAGTTGATACCTCTGCTATAATTAACCATGCAGTTTTTGGGGGTATATGATATACAGACCACCTTTTAATTATTGTATAATTGACAGCAGCAGCTTGATTGGTCACTACATGGCTGCCTTATAATTTGCATGTCGTTGTTGTCCGTTGCTCAGCTTTTCACCATCTCCTATAAATACTCAGATTCTGAAATTACTTATTAAATCTTAAAGATTTATTCTGCCCTTTTTTTTTTACACCAAGGCTGTTTCAATTATTTGTTTGCCACAGCTGGAGTTCGACTTTATATTTATTTGAATAAATAAATAAATATATAAATTCCCAGCATGATTATTTCCACTGTACCTGTTCCGCTTTGCACAGCTTCTCCACTGAGCTCTGGAACTTGTTCATGCAATCCTCTGCTAGGCTGAGATGAACCGTTTTCTGAAGAGAAGAAGAGGAGTTAGGATAACATACATGGTAACACTAATGAATAATTACCTCACCCATAACAAAAATGGGAAATGTAACTAATATAGTGTGTACTAACCAATATGCTACACATTGCATACTTGATGCTGAGGTAAGGGGTTTTGAAAGGTACCGTACACCACTGAAATGCACCAGAACCCAAGCAAAAGGAGCCATTTTAAAGTTTAGTGAAATTCACACCATAGTGTCCTTAGATGGCATGTCTGTTCAGCTCTATAGGACAAAACCTGTCACTACAGAGTGCAAATAATGTGTCCAGTGGTGCAGTCTTTTTATTACAACAGTGAACACACTACTCACGTGTAAGATGCACAAAGTGTAGCACTTCAGACACCGCATCAAAAAGGAGTAAGCATCAAAGAGGCTATTAGTCAGGGCATGGCACTGACTACACAGATCACATCTCGGCATTGAAAAGAAACCTTCCAGTGTAGTGTGAAGTGTACAGTGAAACCAGGAGTGTATCTTGGGAGTATCAAGACACTGAGCCCCAGAGACAGGGCCAGGCATCAGGTGTTACTTACCTGAGCTACCTGTTTACGGAACGAGGGCATCTGCTTCATGAGCTGGGCTAAACCTCCTATCGAAAGCTGAAGTTGGGAACAAAAGCACACAAATGTCTGAAACGGTACACAGGGCAGAGCACACCTAAACCTGAGCATGATCCTGAATGAGAACAAGACTGCACCTTCCCATCAGGCTGCTTCTTGTTAGCAGCGATCTCCTTCACCAGTTTGGGAATTTGCCTAAATTATTTTGAAAAACACACACAAAATTATATTTATTAATGAAGTGTTATTTGGATAATTTGACAGAATATTGATATCAATTTTAGCTATAAAAGAAATCCATAAGAAAATCCAACTCTACTCACTGCATCACCAAACAAATCTCTTTCTAGCTGCTAATCAATGTTTTCAAGTATTATTTATTTTACCATTTTAACATGGCAACTGTTTTAATTCTGGGATTCTTTTGTCCATATCTATAGACAGCAGGATGTCAGAAACCACATCAGCAGCTCTGTGTGTGATGGTTTGCACATGCAGTTGGGCACATTAGTGCTGTAGCTTCCATGCATGACTAATGAAGCAGGAAGTTGATGTGTTGGATTACTATAAGCTTCTGGAGCATTTTAAATATAATGTATTTTAGTTATTTGAGTTTGAGTATAGTTACTCACGCAGTGACCTCAGCGATGTGCAAGTGTCGCAGTTTCATCCATAGCTCGTCATTTTCATTTAGTATGGCTTCTTTCTCTGATCCATCCTTCCCTTTATACCTGCCACACAACCCAACGTTCAACTCACAGATATGTTTCAATGGTGTGACTAATTGACTGAATGACTGGCTGGCTTACCGAATGACTGACTGACTGACCAACTGGCCAAATGACTGACTGACTTTCCGGCTTACCGAAAGACTGAACGACTTACCGGATGACTGAACAAATGACTGACTGACATACCAAATGACTCACTGAAAGACTGAATAACTGACTGAATAACTAAGTGATTGACTAAGTGATTGATTGACAGAGTAATTGATTGATTGACAGCTGACTGACTAAGATCAAATTGATGACTGATTTATTGACTGATCAACTGAACTACCGACTAACTGACTCTCTGTCCGACTAACTGACCATGCAACTGCCTGTCTATCTCACAGAGTGGATGCAGACAAAATGGAACAGAAGGCTTTACCTGTATGTGTCATCCTTTATGGGTATGAGGTCGTAAGCCATGGCCTGATAGGTCAGCTCGTGTAGTATTGGGCTCACAGGGTCAAATCCACGGTCTATGATGATTAGCTGAGCTTGGGTCTTTTCCTAAATGGCAGAGGTTACAGATAGTTAAATGAGAAAGAGACAGTAATAAAGAGTATGAAAGAGGGAGGATTAAGTAAGAGAGAAATAAAGGTAACCTTCTTCTTGCTGCTGTCATCCAGCTCATAATGTCGTGCTAGTTTGTTGTCCACTAGCTCAGCCAGCAACTTAGCATAATCTGCCATTGAATCCCTGCACCAGATATTATTATCGTATTATTATTACAAAAATATATAGAATATAAGGTATTACTACATGCTGTATCTGGTATTACTATCATACTGTACATACTGAAAGCTGCTAAGCAGAATAAAGGTCAAGCAAAAACGTCGGTGGTGGTTTTTCTAGTATATTTAGATGCACAATAATTATATAATTTAAAAAAATTAACAAAGTAAAAAATTAATAAAAATTCACTAATGCTGCCATGCAAACGATCTGGCAAGTTCAGTCAATTTAGGCATCTGTGTACATTTTTTTAGCCTGTAAATTAGCTCTGCCCCAAACCACTGTCAAGGAACTTGATGATCTTTTTCATTCAATTGCTGCAATCCTCTCATAACGTATGGTCCTGGTGTGTGTGCATGATCATGCTTTCACTCACTTCCTGTAACGGACCCCGGGGTACTCGTCCAGGGTGGCGCACAGACTGACGATTTGATCAGCGATGCTCTCTAGGGTTAGCCCTCGATCCTGACTTTTATTAGAGTAGATGATTTTGAAGGCCTCGGGTTTACCACAGGTAAAGACCTACACACACACACACACACACATACACACCAAATCAAATAAAAAAAAATAAATACAACAAAAGCAATGAATTACTCTTAACAAGCTGAACATGTGCTCTAAGGTAGCAGATCAGTTTAAACAGAGCCCAGCTAAAATATCAACCCCAACTGTAAAGGTGTAACTGTTCCATTTCCTCCAGCTGGTATACTCCCCATTACACAACCAGTTCTCAGAAACACTCCAGCATTATATGACAAGATGGAAATTCTGCACGTAAGCCAGGCTGCAAAGCCATATTTCATAACACTAACCTTGCTGTGGTTTCAAGCGGTTCCTTTTCTTATAAGAAAAATAACTTCCTGATTCACACAAAGCTGACCATCAAAGGTGTTTGGCTATTACACCGACACATTTTTACAAGCAGGAATGTTTTAATAAACCAACCCTGTTTAGGCTGCATAAACAGTCATAATACACACCTTAAAAACAGCATTACTCCATATGTAGAGAAATAAAACATAACAAGACATAATGATACAAGACCTATAAACAATATGTTCTTAACTTATTCTACAACAATTACCAAATGATTTCATTTTAGTTGAAAGTTTAGTTTTAAAACATGGTAATTTTCATCCAGTTATAGCTAAATGTCTTAGAAATAAACACAAAGTGTGAACTTTGGTAATTGTCTTAAGGTTTGCTGTGAGATACTGGTGCGTTAACGGCAAAACAGCGGTCACTGCCCAAACAGCTACACTTACCTGACTCTCTAAGGGAAGGAAGGAGATGTTGATCTCTTTACACACTTTGATGTGCTTTGCACAGTATAGTTTCATTTTGTTGAACAGGTCATCTGGACAGTCTTAAAAAAAAAGAAAAATATATAAATTACAGCATGCCAAGAAAAGAAAAAAAATGTTTTGTAATATTGATTATTGGCTTTTATTAATGTCATCTAAGGTTGACATCTAAGGTTATTCAAGAGAGGAACATGGTTACATCGATGCATACAGTCTTCAATATAAGGTCAATGTCAAACACAGTCATGGGCGATTTTGTATCTCCAATTCACCTAACTTGCATATCTTTGGACTGTTGGGTCCCACAGACTGCGGATGCAGGGAGGACATGCAGACTCCACATAGGAAGGACCCAAAACGCTCCACCTGGGATCAAATCCAGGACCTTCTCACTGTGAGGAAAGTGTGAGCCACCCATTCTTTGTAATACAGCAATGCAACCAGGCTGAAAGAGTGATCTTTTTTTGCTAAAATGGCCCACTGTAACCATGACAACACTTGTATGAGTCCTATCTAGTATCAGCCAGGTTAGTTTTCTCTCTTTATTACATTCATTATCATCAGTATGATATCAGGAGTGAAATAACAAGGTCGTTTCATCTTAATGGCTTCATATCTGCTCACTAACAAGGCTCATTTTCAACCGAGACTTGTGTTCATTTCAACCACCTGTGTTTTTTTTTCCCCATCCTCTACCCCACAACTTGTAACTGATTGGCCAGAATTAAAAAAACACTTTAGCACTTTGTTCTAAAGTTCAAAAAGGGTTTTTTTTTCTTTCTACGGAAGCGCTGCTCTGACAAACACAGTCAGTGGCTCTTTTTTGCAGCTTGCAGATGCTTCCTGTAGTAATAGAATAGAAGCTTTTTTTTCCAGTTGATGGATTTTATTATGTCTGTCAATCCAAATTCACACCACCATCAACTCAATACTACAGATCGTTACACTCAGGTTATCATATACACCATTAACACTTACAGTCAGTGAAGTAGACGTATGCAGCTTTGTACTTGGGTTTGAGCTTGAAGTCGTTTATGAATGCATCTACGCACTAGGAAAGAAGAGGAAAAAAAACAGACACATCATGAGGACAGCACTTTTTGCAAACAGGATAATTGACTGTCTATAATACTATTTGTATTGTATTTATACAATATACACACAAAGGTATGAGCTGACAGTATAGTATAGTAGACAGACCTTGGCAGTAGGAGACATGAAGTAGATAGCCTTCATCTCCAGGACTGGCTCTCGGCTTTTGAACAAATCCTCCACAACTGCAAATGGGACACACACCATCATCACTGGGTCACACACATCACTCAGATTTACTTAGCAACATTATTGGTCAAATAAAATAGTGCAGGTGTGTAAGCAATCAAGGAAATTTTAATGAATGAGGGCATTCGAGCAGATTCATATGATTATGAGATATAAAAATGAAACATAACCAGCACCTTCTGACCAATCAGAGTTGAGAATTCAACAGCACTGCCATTAGGAGTGTATCTATAACACATTTGTGCTTCTAGTACTTACTCGTGATGCCCTCTGACATCAGGTCGGACATTTTGCAGCATGATGACAGGAGCCTTGTGGTGAAGCCGTCCAGCATCAGAATCTACACGAACGGAAACGCGCCGAGGAAATAACAATCCAGGCAGCGACAAAGAGAAGAACAAAGTAAACAAGCATGTTGAGCTTCAACCTTTGCCTCATGACGCATCAGTGGCCATGCTGGTGCACTACTCTACACTTTATATATGGTGAACAAACCCCTCTAAGACAGCTGTGTGTTTATACATTCATTTACCTGAACTGCTGTTGTGTGACTTGTACATATGGACTGCGGGAACCGTTTACAATTAACAACCCAGATCATTTTTTGGCCCTTAAAAACTATTAGAAGCCCTGTTAGGCTGAAGACATGCACTGCTCGAAGCTACAAAATACACCCACTCACCTTCCATACTTCTGATTTTTTGCAGTCTGCGATAATGGTGTCCTTGATTCCTGTGTGGTCGTCAAAAAAGAAATCGATCAATACACCAAAATTACAAGCGAACAAATTCCTTACATGAAGATGGATGTAATGGATCTCATATAGAAGACACTGCAGAAATGTCTTCTTCAAATTGTTTCCTGAAATCTTACTCTGCAAGAGCGATAACATTGCTTACAACCTTTGGCAACCCTTTCGCCAGAGGCTGTATATACAAACAGCTCGATGATGTGAATCAGTTCTCAGTGTTCATCTGAAAGAGCTGACTCGTTCGCAAAAAACACAACACTTGTGCTCACAGCTTAATGTGTCCATGCCAAGGATGATACTTGCATTTAATTACATTATACTGTGTAGCACTATTTAAATATAACTTAAAACCACACTGAAGGTCACTTCTAGGTCTTTTTCCCCAGCTAATACTGCAGCTTGTGTTTACAGTTTTGAATGATTAATAGCAGGATGCTTTCATTTTCAAGTCCAAAGAAACCGTCATCTGGTGAGCATTAAAGCCCAACCTAGGATCTGGGATAGTCTTTACTAATGTTGAGTAATCAGTTAACTCTGTAGCACTTTCCATTAAAACCAAAAAAATTAAACAAGTTCAGCTATGCTATCTGCATCCAAGTGAGTTATAAGAGTCATAAATGACAGACAATGGCTCTGGGTTACTGATAGGTTCAAGCCCCAGCATCTTTGAGCCCTTAACCCTCTCTGCTCGAGGGCCGCTGTGTCATGGCTGACCCTCTGCTTGACCCCAACCTCCTAACAAAGCTGGGACATGCAAAGAAAAGAACTTCACTGTGCAGTAATGTATAGTACTGTGCAAAAGACTTAGACACCCTATTGTTTTTAGGTACAATTTAGGTTATTGTTTTTTTAAACGGACAAAAGAAAAAGACAATCAAGACTGCTGGGTTTTGCATGCAAAAAAGAAGTAAGTGTGACAGTCAAAGTCTCCAGAAGAGCTATGGCAGATTCTCCGAGACGCTCAGTAAAACTTACCAGCTGATTACTGTACAGTACGATGCAAAAGTCTTGGGCACATGCAAAACATTTGCTGTAAAGCAAAGATGCCTTCAAAAATAAAGATGTTTCTACATAAAAGAAAACACTATAAAGTGCAGTAAACAGGAGTAAACTAAAGGAAGTCCATATTTGGTGTGTCTTTTTCTTAAACAGTGTTCCCAAGGTACAATGTGTGTAGTTTTATAAGGAAGTGAGCTTTTAAGTTTTACTGAGCGTCTTGGAGAATCTGCCACAGCTCTTCTGGAGACTTTGACTGTCACACTTACTACTTTTTTTTTTTTTGCATGCAAAACCCAGCAGCCTTCATTATGTTTTTTGTCTGAAAAGTGCTCTGTTATGTAATGTGTTCCTTTCATTACTGATATGCAAACATTTCCGTGTATAATTTTGTTGAAAAAGTACTCAATAATACTCAAATTAAAAACAAAACACGATACCAAAACTTGTACCTAAAAACAACAGTGCCTGAGACTTTTGCACAGAACTGTATGTGACAAATAAAGGCTTCTTCTTAAATGATTATACAGTATATATTTCCAGAAATATGTAATGAATGCAGGTGGTTTTATTCAATGCTACAGAAATATCTGATCATTTCTATCACTTTTCCCATCATCCAAATCTTGTATAAATAAATAACCAGAGTTGTTTACAAAGCAAAATAAATTATTATTCAGAAATGTTAATGAGAGAATAATAGTAACAGGGGGAAAAACTCATTTTACAAATGTATGCATAATTAACGCCTTATGTGCATAAATCATGCCGTTTTAAAACTGTATTATAATATTTTTTTTAATCAGATACATTATTTCCTGTGTTTTATTAGACACAGACAGCGGCAGGTTAACTTCAGTAAGCTCGGTCAGCCACGTAGAAATACTAATGAACTTTAATCTAATTAAATTCCCTGACACTTTAATCTCTGATATAAACACACAAACCGAAGCGGTGAAATCTGAAAGTGTTTTGTGCGGTGGAGTTATAACAGGAAGCAAACACTGCTGCTTCTCTAACATCGGTTCTCTTATAACTTCCGTATTTATGTTTACAGACCTCTTATAGACCATCTATGAAAACACGCAGTGTGAATTATCTGGACGCGACGCCGTGCGCCATCCTACAACCTTCAAAACACATTTAATAACCAAATAAGCTTACTTTGCCAAACTATTTTCTTCAGCCCGTGCTCTGCCCCTGCTGCCATTTTGCTGCTTTTTTAAAACGTACAGGCTACGAATACGTAATTACGTCACCAGAGACAGCTGCGTCTGTGCGTACGTGCGCGTGTGTGTGTGCGTGCGTGCGCGTCCTTGTGTGAACGGTTTGTGTACTGTACTTGAGAATATCAACCATTCTTGTTATATTGCTACAATCAAACAAACAAATAAATATGGATTCCAAAAAAGTTATTACATTTAAAAAAAAAATTTATTTATCCTTTATTTTTAGACACGATGATCTCTTTTTCAAGGGAAGCCTGGCCAAGACAGCAACCTGAAACACCAGTTTCAACATTTAAACAGACAATTCACAATTACACCATACACACCAAATCAAGCAACAATAAATTATACAAATATAATCTAGTTATATCCATAGGGTTGAATAATGAGAAAAAGCAAGAGCAGGAATGATAATAGGCTGATTCCAGGTTCCTTACTAGATTTTCCAAGAGAAATAAGCTCCTCCAGATTCAGAACGCTCTGCAGAACTCCATGCAGCTGGTGCAAAATGCATAACGGAGCGCTTACCGAATTTAGCGCGACCTTTGGGAACATTAAGCAGATAACTATCATTGGAACGTATAGAGTAAGTACTCTGGGTTCTTGAGATATAACCACATAAATATTGAGGAAGTTGGCCTAGAATGGCTCTGTATATGAAATTGTAACAATGTGAGAGGCTACATGCAGCCAGTGAGGGCCACTCAACTCTGTCATATAAAGTGCAGTGGTGAGTGAAGGCTTTGCAACCTGTGACGAAGATCAAGACACCTTGCTACACAGAGTCCAGAGATTTCAGACATGCATATAAATAAGGTCGCCATAATCCAATACAATTAGTAACTTTAGAAACAATTTAGATGAAATGTTTAGATAAGAGATAAAGATTATATTAGAAATATAGCTATATATGACTAAGAAACTAAATCATTAAAAATCTAAAGAATAGCATAGAATTAACAACAACAACAACAATAAATTATAGTAACTAAGATAAATTTGCAACAAGGAACTTGATAAAGCAGGAACCTCAAGATAAGGAAAACAATATTTAATACAAATTATATTATAATACAAATTAACAAAAATAAAATTTTAATAAAATAAATTATTATTATATTATTATAAAAAAAAGAAAACAAAAAGTAATGTTTTATAAAGCTTAGATTAATGACATAAACTAAAAAATATTAAGGCTGAATCACTTTATATAGACACACATAGAACACAACATATATTTATACTAATATTAATGAAAAGGCAATTTCTTTTAATTTGTTAAAATGGAGCACAAAGTGCTTTATAAAGAAATAGCAAAATAAAACAACAAGAAATAGGAATAAATAATTCTAGACAAAGAAATAATATTATTAGAAAATAAATAAATGTAATAAAGGTAAAATCTTATGAATCTTATGAAATTAAATGAATGTTCATAAAATATTAAATGATACAAGAAAAAAAATTTACTAAATAAAAAATAATAAACTAAAACAGCTAAAAAAAATACTTTCCAACTTAACATTAAAGTTTGATAAGTACCTAATTTAAAAAAAAACAATGTTATAATATATGTATGTGTATGTGTGTATGTCACTATTGATAATAATTACATCTTATTTTTAAACACATATTTTACTGAGTTTTATTAATACACTGTTTATATACATTATTATAGCAACCATTTCTAGATATTTAACCCTGTCCACTTGCCTATAGGTGTTGAACTCCTTCATTTCTGATTGGTTGGCTTACCCAAGAGGCAGGGCCAAGTTCAGGTATTTCAACAAAGAGCAATAAAAAAACATTATACATACTGAAGCGAGAGCAAGAGAGAGAGTGAGAGACAGAGAGAGAGAGAGAGAGAGAGAGAGAGAGAGAGCAGAATATA
Source organism: Leptodoras nelsoni (assembly GCA_028566375.1). NCBI lineage: Eukaryota > Metazoa > Chordata > Actinopteri > Siluriformes > Doradidae > Leptodoras > Leptodoras nelsoni. The sequence continues at coordinate 16,173,613 of JAOVVG010000018.1, forward strand.
ACAGTGATATTAAACACAGCTTGATAAGACCCAGGCAGGATTTTAAAGAGAATGGGACTCAGTGGTGTGACGTTGTGGGTGTTTATACTTAGAATTGTTGCACAGGTATGTTTGTAATTATTAAGAATAATAAATACTATAATAAGAATACTTCTGTGTGAAAAACCATAATGGATGTTGAATGATTGATAATGGGATTGTAAAAGTATATTCCATTGATTTTTTTTTCCTGTTCTTTTTACAGAATCTTGTGCAAGGTAAGATTCAGTTTTTTTCTAGTGAGATGACAAAAAAAATTTCAATACTGATTTAATAATAAATTAATAAAAGAATACATTTCTCGTAATTAATGTAATAAATAAATTAAAAAATAATTTTAATACATGCTATTTTCCAATATAAATTGGAGTATAAATTCTGCCCTTTTGCTCTTTCTGTGCCCAACACGTCTCCCTCCATGTTTCTCTCTGTGTTGCTTTGTGTGTGTCTCTCCATGCCTCTCTCTCCATGTTTCTCTCTGTGTCTCTCTGTCTTTATCTCCATGCCTCTTCCTATGTCTCTCCATGCCTCTTTCCATGTTACTCTCCATGTCTCTCTCTTACCCCTCAGGAGGTGATCTAACTGTCAGCGTGTACACAGTCACCTCTAAAAATGCGGTGCTGAGCTGGAGTAAATACACAGGCTCGTCCTCATACAGACTCACAGCATCGCCTCGTAACTCTCCCAATCCGTCCGCCTTCAGCAGCTACAGCCAGAACACCGTCATGGGCTCCATCAGCACTCTGTCCCCCAACACTGCCTACACTTTTAAGGTGGAAGCACTGGACAGTTCCATGAATGTGCTGGCGCAAACTAGTGTGGATGGATACACTGGTATGTAAAAAACACAAATGAACAGATTAGGTTAAAGGACTAGACCAAGAATTTAACTACTGTCAAGAATACGTTATTAATCTCAATAGACCAAGGTAAAGAGATATACCAGTACTTTGACATGAACAGCTCACTCCTATTAAGTCAAAGGATTATTAGGTGTGATTAAAGAACAGGTTAAAGGACCATTCCTGCATTTTAGATCATCTGTCCACCTTTTCCTCAGCATATGTTACAATACAACAGGCAAGAATAGCTTACACAGAGCTCACTTATAATACAAGTCTAAAGGCTGTCAATGATGCATTATAAAAGTCAAATTAAAGGCAGTTGTCATGTTAAAGGAATACTCCAATGCTTGTGGAGAAATGTTTCCATGTATTAAAAAAAAGAACAGAAAGAAGTCGCTCACATATTATGTTTAAGGGCAGTTGATGAATGCATTACAAATATCATTAGAATATGTTAAAGGAATACTCACATAACTCACTCTATAACAAAAGTCTAAGGGCAGTTGTTGATTGCATTATTATTGTGAATATGGCACATTAAATGAATAGTTCCGCGTTTTTAAAGCTAATCTTATCTCTCTCATCTGTAGTTTATGTGTAATTACCACAGGCAAGAATTTAGACATGTTTATGTGCTGAGAAAAGGGAAATCCTGTTTACTGATAATAAAAGTAAGGGCAGTTTTAAAATCATTACATCCTTACACTGCGTGCTGACTATATGATATAAGCTCTAATATAATGTTACAATTTTGTCAGAATTATAAAAATGTAATTGTTAAATTTTAAACATTTTAAAAGAATTAATAAAAGTGTTCTACAAAAACTATATACGTATATTGACTAAATATTATACTTTATATTTTATGTTATATTTATATTATATATATTTATATTTATATTTATATTTTTCCTGCCCTTAAATGTCCATTATCAGTGTGTAAGTTTTATGTTTTTTTTTGTTTGTTTTTTTTTAATATAGGGAAATGTATTGATATTCTTGTCATGGCATTCAAACATAGAGATACAGATACTATGCACAGAGACTAAAAAATATTGAAATACTTATACTATATTGAAATACTAGCTTATTCTTAAACATATTGAATTTTATTCTTGCTAAGAAAATTGACTATTTTATCATCAACACAGTATTAAAGACATTATTGTGTATAATTATCCAGCTCCTGATGTCCCCACCATCACGGCAGCTTCCTCCAAACAGAGCCAAAGCATCACAGTGGAGTTCACACAGGTCTCAGGTGCCTCCTCATACATCCTGCGCGCTGAGACCAGCAATGGCTCCTTCATGTCAGAGACATCCGTGCCAGGCTCTCCAGGGACAGTGTCGGGCTTGCAGCCTTACACTAACTACACTCTGAGCGTCATGTCCGTCAACAGTGGTGGCAGGAGCCAGCCTTCATCCTCGGTCCAAGCTAAGACAGGTATTCTTCCTCCTCTGTCTACACTCGAAAAAAAGAGAAAATCCCTCTTCTCGTCAAAAGAAATAGCCCATTCATGCAAGCACACTGTCGGCCATTCTCTAGGCCTCAGGCCCCTGCAGTCACCTGATCTCCTCACTGAGTTAAAAAGAGGGCTCAGGATGTGGCTCATATTTGACCTCCTGGGCATAAGTGTGTATCTGAGTGTTCCACTTTTTTCACATGGCTCCTGTAATACATACCCTCAGGTGGTTGCGCTTATGTTACAGCATCCAAACACGCCCCACAGGTGAACGGTGAAAGGAGCAAAACCTCTATCTCATGGAACTGGGCGGCAGTAGTTTTTGTGTTATTAATGGTGGCACTCTGATTACGAGAAGGATACTTTACGAGAAGGAAGCTGTGGCTTCAGACATTAGAAAAGAGTCACAATGGGACAGAGTTTTGTTTACAACCACACTATTTAAGCATTTTGGGAATAAAGTGGTTTTAAGCTGCCGATGGGCAGAACAGGAACATTAACCTATGCACTGAAATCATCATTGGCTTGACTGTCATTATATAAAAATTATATAAAAAATGCCAATGATACAATTCTTTAATAAGAAGTTCTACTAGTTAGGTCTTTTTAAGTACAGAGGCACTGAAGTGACACGATGATTAGAAACAGGCACTTGAGAAGATTAAACAAAACTGTATGTAATGTATGAAGTTTTTGTTCTGTTTTGATTTTACACATTATAGGGCCTAAACACGCCTACCACTTCACGCACCTATGGTCACAAACAGATACAAACACAAAAGAAGGCACTATTCACCCTTTTTCTTTTGAGAAAAAAAGTTAATGGATTCATTCTTAGTAAATGTCTGGGTTTGGTTGTGGTAGTTGAAATTGTGCTGCTAGTTTTATTTATATTTTGGGAGACATATAATGATACAGATAATGTCATTGCATTACATCATTAATATGAAATATAAATATGAAATAAGGTAATGGTTTGAGAGTTCTTTCACAGCTACTAGATAGAGTTTAGAGTTTATTTTAAAATGAATGAAACACGAATGAGCAGGAAAAACGGTTAGGGTTAAGGTTAGGATTAGGGGTAGGGTTAGCATGATTTTCACTAAGCATGAAAATGATTATATTGTATATATCATCACATTTACTTCAATCATGAAATGAAGCATGAAGACAAACTTGAGTCACTTAAAGAATACTATACTGATACACTATTAGCCATGTCAAAGCTAATTCTGAACATTTTCAATAATTACCTAGAGACCACAAATGTTTCCTAAAGTTCCATAGCATGTTATATTTTGTGTTCAAGTTATGCAAGTTGCATATAACAGCCACAACATAATAGTTCTTTGTCATATTTTTGCACCCTTGAAAAATCAACTCAACATATTCATTCCTGGTTGTGTCTTATTAAATAATAACCATGTCAATTTGGTGCCTTTGTAATTAGCCACACTGCAATCCATGGACCACTTTTCAAGAGCTTCTTATATCCTTTCAACATTTAATTTATCCTATAATCATCATCTCTGTTTTCCCCTGTGTGTGTGTGTGTGTGTGTGTGTGTATGTCTGTGTGTGTGCTTGTAATTAGTGTTGGCTGCTCCTATACTAAACAGCAGCTCCCCCAGTAACAGCAGCATTGTGGTGATCTGGGCTCCAGTACAAAATGCTGTGCTCTACAGCGTCAGCATTATTCGTGACGGCTCATACCAACAGAGTCGCCTCAACACCAGCACCATTAATGTGACATTCAGCAACCTAGAAGCCGGCACTAACTACTGCATCAAAGCTAATGCCTGGAGTCCACTAAGTGTGCCTGGGGATGACTACACCATCTGCCAGATCACGCGTAAGTCAGAAGTTGTCAGTGACTAAGAAGTAAACAACTTAAGAGGATCACTTAGCCTTTAGTAGAAGTTCAAAACAGTGTAGAAATGTTGTGCCGCTGTCCTTAGCTATAAAACTATTTACTGTTACTAGAGAAACTGGTACCAAGCTGTAGGTGATTATTTTTCCATAACAGAGTTTTATTCTTCTTATATCACAGCCATGTGCAAATAATGACATTTTATTTGTTACATTATGACATATCGTATGTTTCTCCATTTATAGTTATATTTATTATAATGTAACATGCATGAAGCATATTTCTGTTACAATTTTCCTGGGTCTAAGTCAAAATGGAGTTCACATTACCCAGAAATCACAGACTCCTGTGAATTTTGGAGGTCTGTAGTGATTGACTCTGCAGAATGTGACTTTGCGCCTCAGTATCCGCTGACCCCACTCTGTCATTTTACGTGGCCTACCACTTCATGGCTGAATTACTGTCTTTCCCAGTCACTTCCACTTTGTTATAATACCAGTTGACTGTGGAATATTTAGTAGCAAGGAAATTTCATGACTGGACTTGTTGCACAAGTGACATCCTATCACGGTACCATGGAACACATAAGGAATCATGTAGTAAACTTAAAAGTGTGAAACAAACCAAAATATGTTTCAGATTGTAGATTCTTCAGTCGGCACTTTTTGCTTTGATTACAGCGTTACACACTCTTGCCATTCTCTCAATCAGCTTCATGAGGTTATCACCTGAAATGGTTTTCCAGCAGTCATGAAGGAGTTCCCAGAGGTGCTGAGCACTTGTTGGCTTCTTTGCCTGTGCATTTCATAAAGTAATGAAGGACTGTCAGTTTTCTATACTTAGTTTAGTCGTTCTTGCCATAATATGGATTAGAACATTACTAAAATAGAGCTATTCACTGTATATCAACTCTACCACTTCATAACTGATGGTCTCAAACACATTAAGAGTGCAAGAAATTCAAGAAATTAACTCTTGAAAAGTTAACTGAAAGCAATTCCTGGTGACTCCCTCATAAAGCTGACTGAGAAAATGCCAAGATGTGCAAAGCTGTCAACTAAGCAAGATGTGCCTACTTTGAAGAATCTAAAATATAAAACATATTCTGGTTTGTTTAACACTTTTTTGTTTACTAACTATGTATTTCTTTATAGTTTGGATGACTTTAGTATTAATCTACAATGTAGAACATTTTAAAATAATGAAAAAACACTGAATTTGAGGTGTGTCCAAACTTTTGACTGGTACTGTATATTTTCTACATTTTCCAAGCCCTTCTGTTAGGTCAGGTGCTGGGCTAGGTGGTTATTTTACATGTGGAATTTGGAGGGCGATGGTGGAATGTTACGAGGAGCCAGAGGGGATCTAGCACATCCAGCCTCAATACTTGCTTGCTATGCTTACTATGATACTTCCTATGGTTGCAGTTTTTTCCACCTCTCTTTAATTTATGCTTGTTAGCATATAAACTTGTATAAACCCATACTTGTAGCGAAGTCTTTTTCTCTAAGCACTTCTCTAATGTTTCAGAGACGGTTTGTCTCATTCTGTTGGTTTTCTTGACACTTATTAAACAAATGTTTCTAAGGCTCTATTGCAGAGTAATATGCATATAATATGTAATGAGCTCATTACATATGAACACCAAAGAGATCGCCTTCTCTTAAGCGCTGGCAATACAGCACCAAGGACAGCACCCGCAGCCAAAACAAAATGCTGTCCCTGTGTGCTATGACTGGACCAGGCTGAATTGGTAGTGCTTCAGATCATGTTGGGATTCGTGATTCATGAAAGTTGTTGTCTTAACACTAACCACTAGTTCACTACTCCAAATAGGACTAGGGCTAGAATTACCAAAAGTCTTCATTTCGAGCTCTCTTCGAGTTTCCCAGCAGTGTGAGATCAGTGTGAACAATGTGCTCCAGCCAAATCTAGTGGTCTTCTGCCTGATGGTGAAACACCAGCTTTCACAGACAACCCATACCAAAACTGTACTCAGGATGCCTACACCTTTCTTTCACTCTTGCCACCCCTTCTTCAGTCTCACTAAAATACTCTTTATTCCAGGGTTTAACTACAATTAGCATTTGTCGGTTGTGTTTGTTAATCTACTGCATTACCTCATCGCACACTGAAATATATTGCCCATACCGTTCAAACTGTCTGTCTTTATGGTAAACATACTGCTAGGGTAATTGCACTGACAGTCATGTTCTAGCAACTCTATTCAGCTTAATTACACAAAAAAAAAATCTGAATACAAAAGTAATAACATGTTGCATAAATTCACTGCACTGAAACGAAACTGATCTCGACCCTGGTATGGACTGATAATTAATTATAGCTTTATATAAATGGTATTATGTGGGTGGAGTGTTGCTGAAGTCTTGCTGAGGCTTCTAGCAATTGAAACTAAACTGGAAGTAGGTCTACTAAATGAATTGACACTAAAACTTGAGTTTCTCTATTTTGTTAACTTGGTCATTAGCTCACACAAGCATACACACACACACACCCCTGATAATGTTTAAAGCTTGGTGGTAGAGCAGGAAACCTCTTAGCTCTGCAGCTCCAGGAAAAAAAACTTCCTTGTTTCATAATCACTGACAACTCAGATTTAATTAGTCATTAGGATTCATTCTACGGCCCTGTCCCCCTGGAGGAGTCTCATGGGCCTGCAGGGGTGGAGTACTTCATAAGGGTGTCTCCATGTGAGTAAGGCTTAGGAAAGTGTGTAAGGGCATATAATGTGTGTAGTGTGTATGTGTACATTGGTAATGAATGCCTGATGATTTGAGTGCTCACTCTGTATGTTGATTTGTGTCTTGGTGAATATGAGCACAGACTGTTCCATAGCAAAGAAAATGGAATCGGATCATGTAGTATTCTGTGGCTTATGGGATTGCAAAGCAAGGAATCATATCCGAAATATGCTGGCATATGAAATGTATTGTTCCATGAGTGTATATAGATCGGTAAGCCATAACATTAAAACCACTGACAAGTGAAATGATTATCTCATTACAATGGCACATGTCAAGAGGTGGAATACATTAGGCAGCATGTGAACGGTCAGTTCTCAAAGTCGATGTGTTGTAAGCAGGAAAAATAGGCAGCTCACTGATGTGCATGGGGAGTGAAGGCTAGCCTGTCTGGTCTGATTCCACAGAAAAGCTACTGTAGCACAGTGTCAGAACACACAGTGTGTCACAGCTTGCTATGCATGGGGCTACATAGCTGCAGAACAGTCAGAGTGCCCAGGCAGAAGCAGTGTGCTGCTCTATGCTATGTTCTGCTGGGAAAACCTTGGGTCCTGGCATTCAAGTGGATGTTACTTTGATAAATAAAGAACCTTGAACCTTGAACTTTTGACATGTAACACCTACCTAAACATTGTTGTAGACCAAGTATACCCTTTAATAGCAATAGTATTCAGGTTCAGGGTGTTATCTTGGCCTCCAAATTCCCCAGATTTCAGATTGACTGAGCATCAGTGGCATGTGCTGGACAAACAAAGCCCAACTTAAAGGACTTAAAGTTTCTGCTACTAATGTCTTGGAGTCCATGACGTACACACTATTGGACAGGTGGTTGGTGTGTGTGGGGGGGTGGGGGAGTGTGTGTGTGTATGTGTGTGTGATTTATTAATGATGCAAGCACAATATATAAAATGAATAATGCTGTTTAAAAAGTCATGGTTGAATTTGCATGTGTTATTTACCACTCCCTATGGCCATGGGACATGTTTTGTGCTCAAATACACACACGCATAGTGGCTTATTTGTTGGCTCTTGGCAGCAGCATGTGTGTTTAAATGGGCATTCTGCTCCATCAGTGCACATTAGGGCAGACTTGCTGCAGGGGGAGGAGATCCTACGAAACAGAGCTAACAGTTACGCAATACAAGCTGTGCCAAAGGACCGTGTGCATGTTCAAGCACAAAGCATGCCCCGTCTTGTATAGAAATAAGCATGTATAATGTATATTATATGAGATAACCAAAGGCTATATAGGTATGGCCAAATGTGTGTTGACTGAGAAGTTGCCCCATGGATACCTGTGACCTGGTCGACGAGGATACGGGAGGTGATAATTCGTCCATACTGGGAGAAAAGTTGCTCCAGCTCTTTCTGGGTCATGGTCTTAGGCAGCCCACTTACGTACAGGTTAGCATCACGGATAGAAGCTGAGCTGGGCCGTGCATATGACACCTGAGAGAAAAAACACACACAAACACACACACATGACCAGGTAAGAAGGTCGGAAGATGGTAAATCTCGTTTAAAATTTCATTTAAATGTGGTGTATGCTCTGGGCTTCCCTCATATCATATGAGAGTGAGGTGAGAATTCTATTTGTAGGTTTGCGTATTTGCGATGTTCTGTACTGAACTGGCAAATAGCACTCTGGAACCTTCTGTCTCTGCTAGCAATGAGAGCCACACCATTGCACTGTCTCACCACACACAAGCGCACACACATGCACACTCCCTCTCTTTCACACATGCCCTCGCACAATATGGTCTCACCCTCCTCAACTTGTCAAACTCAGTAGCACCTTGGACAGCTCCTCTCACACTCATACACACTTTCTCTCTCCATGTCACTCTGACAAACTTTCTCTTTGAGTTGAAGATCACTCATGCAATATTCACACACTAAGGTAAACACACGCGCACACACACACACACACACACACATACACACACACACAGACTGTGATGAAAATCCATATGATGATATGGCTTTCTCTTTCTCTGAGAGCCTCATTAGAGTAGATCAGTGATGGTTGTATCTCTCCTTTCGTGCCTTTTCTGTGCAATTAGGAGCAGGAGCAGGCACAGCCTTCCGTGTTTCCATCACTGCTGACATTTGGGTTCCAGAGCCATCAAATGCTGTTACAGTCATACAAATAGCGAGCTGAAAACATGATCCATTCAGGAGTAATCTCCTGAAATCCAGTTAAAGTGCGAAGGCAAAAGGCACAGAGCCCTGGCACCGACCCTACTCTGCCTTCTGCTCTTTTTCCTCATTCTTTTGATTTTTTTTTTTACACTTCCTTTTTTCACCCTCTCTTTTTTCTTTCCATGTCAAGCAGCTCCAGATGCCGGATCTATCAACACCCTGTCTGCCTGTGAAGAGTGTGTGTATGTGCGTGTGCGCATGCTACTTAGAAAGAAGTGTGTCTTTGTGTGTCTGAATGATATGTGTGAGAGTGATGAGTGTGTGTATGTGTGTGTGTGTCTGCTTCTCTGCATGAAGCTCTGCTCTTTGCACCCTTTGTAGGTTTTTTCCTCTCACACCTCAACGGGAAGGCAAAGTTGGAGTTTAGCTGTGAAACAGGAAAGTGCCATGAAGGCAAGAGGATGTCTGTGTGTTTGCGTTTGTGTGTACTACCTCAGAGTGTGAAAGGGGAGATCAGGGGTGAGACTCGCACCGTCTCCTTCACTCTCGTTTTTCCTCCATTACTCTCTCACACATTTCTATTTCTGTCCCTGTTAGACAGCGTTGTGATCTGATTATTGTCCTTCCTGTCAATTTGCATTAGCTTAGAGTCTCTCAGTGTGATTTATGTGTGACTTTATAAAATGAAAAAAAAAAAAAATCAGAGGAAGTCAGGGCTAAGGTCATGACTGAAACGTACATTTGTGTTTTACTTCAGCAGCATGTCTTCTAACGTCTCACTTAAGTAGGCAAAATGTCTATCTATCCATATATATATATATATATATATATATATATATATACAATGAAACTGAAACACCTGTCATTTTAGACCACAATAATTTATTAGTATGGTGTAGGGCCTCCTTTTGTGGCCAA
>JAOVVG010000018.1:16193112-16212344 GCA_028566375.1 Leptodoras nelsoni
GGAAACCGGAGTACCCGGAGGAAACCCACGCGAACACGGGGAGAACATGCAAACTCCACACAGAAATTTCCCAGGTTTTCCTGAAATTAAGAAGAAATTTTCCTTCTTGCTGTGAGGCGACAGCGCTATCCACTGCGCCACCGTGCCGCCCTATGATGCTCCAGACATTTTCAATAGGAGACAGATCTGGACTGCAGGCAGGCCTTTCAAGCCACACTCTATGTCTATGAAGCCACACTGTTGTAACTCATGCAGAAACATTTTCATGTAATATTTCATTTTCTATGTTGGAAAAGTAACATTTGGAAATATTAAATCATTTTGCACTGACTTGTGGTATATCTTGTGCAGTGATGATGCAAAGAAGTTGAGGTAAAGAAGCTCTGCTGACACCGTCTTCTTCTTTCTAAAAGGAATTTATTAATACAAATATAAAATAATAACAGAATCAGACAAGTTTCGTTTACAAGCCTCGGGAGCGCTTGGAGAGTGCATAGAAGCCAGATTTATACTCTGAACAATACAGGGTGGACGTTGGGTTTGCTTATAGACCGAGAAAAGGACTTGTAACGCCCTTAATGTATAGATTCTCCTTTGTTAAAAATCACAACCATATGGGCCTTACATTTGAGTACTCAAGGGGCCCCCAAACTCAGGAAAGCACAAGACCTCTTCTCCATCTAGAGAAAAAAAATCATCATATGTCATTTTATCGAGAGTTTACATGAATTTCCTGTTGTTTTTCAGTAGAGTGTCCACTTCTATCTCCATTTTCCTGTTGATGTCTATTGTCTCAATATACTGACAACAGATATGGATCCTTTTTTATATAAAAAGTCATAAAGTTTTATATTCATGTAGCACATAAAAAGGAAAAGAGATCTAACCAAGCTACAGATGAATAACCTAGTTAAGAAATACATTTCCTTGAATGGACCAACACACATTGTGTAAGTATCGATTTGCACTCTGTTTGATATCTGGCCTAGAGTCTTTTGGCTTTACAGCACAAAAAAAGACAAAGGAAACGGACAGTTGTGGTTTCCCGGTCAGGCCCAGTCAGTCCACCCATATTATGTTCTTTTCAGAGACATTGAAAGCGTTGGTTAATTAAGTGTTATTAAGTGATGTGGTGTGTAATCCCAGTGTATTTTCCTGCTCTTGATGTTTCAGTAACATCTTGGATTTCTAGTGAACTACATATTAATACAGTAAAAGCACATCCACCCATATTAATTTCATCTGACTAAATGCAACTGAAAGCTGTTCTAGTTAATTGGGTAATACTATTACATGACATGAATTATGTCATCCATCTAGGGCTATTTCCTGCTTCATTTATTTCTCCAGTAACAAGTTTTCCAGCATGCCTTGGGGAAAGATAAGACACCAGCAAAGTTTTTACAATTGGGAAACTGCACAGTTTATTGCACAGATGGAGCTTGTCTGTTGCTTCAGTAGCATTAACATTACAGCAGGATAGATCCAGCAAAAATATTGGAAAAACCAAACCAAAAGTTCAGGAAGTAAATTCCTGACAAAAGTCCCCATATAAGTAGCCACACACTATTCTTCTAATATTGTTCCTTTTGGCTTTGGAAGCATCACTTTTCAGAAATACTAAACCAAACCATGGCAACATCACACTGCATGAAATTGAACACTTCCACTATTAAAAAAAATAAGACACTGTTATATGAATAAGCAGTATTTTTATGCTTGCTCTCAAAGTCCTTCCTTTCTTCCGACCCTCTACGTGTCTTTCTTGCTATCTTCCCATGATATGTTGTATACCCCCGGGGATCAATGGGAGTGATGACCCTGATTCCTGATTGGCTGTGACGTACTAGGTGTAACTTTGCTGCCACAAAAGTGGTCAAAACACCCTTTGTAGTGAACTAGCTTGTATAGAGCTAATGGAAATCGTCAAGTCATTGTCAAAGATGGGATCACTAAGAGAAATAGGATTTTTTATTTGGCTCACTCTGGCTCAGGTATGTGCAATGTCTGACATACTGTAGAGACCTAAAAAAAATTATATTCTTGGCAAAGTAATATCTAAAATACATGGTGTGTGTGTTACATTTTCTTTAATCTATTTACTTAGTTATTTATTTATATGATTATATTTCTATCTTTTATAGATTAAAAACACTCAAACACAAGGTAAGATGGCTGTTCTACAAATGACCAAATGACTGTTGATCTTGATCTTGTATCTCATTAGCCTTAAAATGTCATTGAACAACATTTATGGTTGTCAGTCAAATTCTGGTTGTCAGATTATTATGTAGGATTCAGAAATGTAGAGAACATGATTGTGGTTCCTTATGAGGCAAACTAGATTATTAAAAACAGTCAGTTTCTTAAATTATATATTTATCTCTAAATTTAAGTTATTGGGTCATACAACCCCCATTTACAAACCCCATTTTCAGAAAAGTTGGACACTTCCTAAAATGTAATAAAAACTGAAATCTGTAAGATAAGTTAAGATAAGATGAGATAAGATGAGATAAGATGAGATAAGATGAGATAAGATAAGATAAGATAAGATAATCTCTCAAATGTCTCAGTTATAACAGCAAAGCTATGGAAAAACAGGATAGATGCATCCATGAAAGACACTACATAGAGATCAGTATATAAAGAGATAGACATAATAAAAATATAGAAATATAAGTATAACATATAGACATATAGACACCTTTAGAAATGTTACAAAAACATGTACTTTGTTAAATCACTTCTACTTGAATTTAACAGATAAAAGTACAAAGAAAACATGAAAACATGTTCAGTGTTTTCAATGACAAACCTAATTTTATTTTGTAATTATAAAAAAAACAATAGAATGTGACACCTGCAACACACTCAAAAAAAAGTTGGGACAGATGCAAAATAAGACAACTAATACAAGTAAACGGAAGGTTCCACAATTAGCAGTTTAACGGGTAACAGGTGAGGTCATCAAAATTATATAATATAAAAGTATAAAAAGTATAAAAGGAGCATCCACCAAATACTTAGTCTTTGAAAGCAAGGATGGGTCAAGGGCTTTGTGTCAAACTTCCTGAGAATATTGTCAGTCAGTTCAAATACAGTGTTTCTCAGTGAATTTAAGTCTTTAATCATCTACAGTTCATAATATCATGAAAAGATTCAGGGAATCAGGTGGAATCTCAGTGCGTAAATGCCAAGGGCAGAAACTACTGCTAAATATGTTTGACCATCGAGCCCCTTCAGGTGGTATTGTTTGAGAAATCATCATGCTTCTGTGATGGACATAGCCAGATGGGCTTGGTAGTACTTTGGAAAATCATTGTCACTTAACACAGTCCATTTCTGCATCAAGAAATACATCTGAAACTGTATTATGCAAAGACGATAATTTATTTCCCCCAATTTTCTCCCTTAATTTAGTCATGTCTAATTCCCACCCATTGGTATTTCTCTCATGTCACATGACAGCTGCCAGTCAGAGAGGGTGAGGCTATTGTGTGAGAAACATGCCAATTTTGCTCTCTCGACACGTGGCTATGGGCAGCTATAGCATCACCTGGGCTTGACCTAGCAAGCTCCAGATGATAGAGTAATCACTTTATCATTGTGCCACTTGGGATGAAGCCATATATTAATTTTGTCACAGACTGTTGACGCTTTGTTTTGTGAGCATCGTTTTTCACTTCTTATATTTATGCCATAGAAAAATCTCAAGCACCAGCAACATAGGATTTACTACTTACTCCAATATTGCTGCCACAAGCAAATCTGAAGCTTTACTAATTTCCCCAGCTTCAATTTACAAACACGTTGTTATGAAATAAATGGTTCTGAAAAATGCAGGAAAAATGCAGGTTTTTGAGGACAAACATTTATTTGTTTAATTTGATGTTCTATACTGTATCATTATTCTAGTCACATAGATACCACAGTTCAAAAATTGGCTCTAGAACCACAAGCACACCATACCATTGGTATTCACTAATACATTTTTTGTATTTTATTTTCTTGGCAGAATGCAGCATCATTACATCCATATCTTCCCCGTCGGCTTCATCACTGCTTGTACAATGGACCAGCTACACAGGGGCCACAAACTACATCCTGGACCTGCGTGTAGTAAACATGAGTAGTGTGGCACCGGTGGTGGTCACAGTTTCTGCCTCAACTACACAGAAAGAAGTTTTCGGCCTGAAACCATGCACATTGTACACCGTTGTGGTTAAAGTATTCCGCTTTTATAGTGTTGCATGTACGGATACAAGAATAGCAAGGACAGGTCAGTTAAGAATGTGTGTGTGTGTGTGTGTGTGTGTGTGTGTTTTCATGATGGCCAAAAGATATCAAGTCCTAATATTATTATATGGGCAGCATGGTGGCACAGACAGACAAAATTTAGACAGAACTTTAGACTTAATAATATTGCCTTAGTTTAAAAACAGATTAAATAAGTATTTAATATAGGTAGCAAATTATTAGTAATATGCTAACAGATTTTAAATCACACCTAAATTCCAGTTTGTTTTCTACTTTCTGTAGAACATGTGAAGCTTTTACACTTAGAGTATATTTCTGGTCTCAAAATGTTTTTTTTGGCCAAATATATGAATATATTATTCATCAAACATAAAATACAAATGATTCAAATATAACTAAGATTTCCTTTCTTCTTTCAGTCCCTGACACAGCTCAGATAATCTCCTCACGGGCTATATCAAGTACCGCCATCGCACTAGAGTGGAACCGGGTGGCCTGTGTGGATCAGTACTTTGTCTCTGTAAACTCCTCAATAACTGGCGAGTTCTACAATCTATCCTTCACAAACACCAGCGCAATCATCCAAAATCTGCGACCCACTACCTCATACGACTGCTATGTTTACGCCTCCAACTCAGCCGGCCTGAGCACGAGGAGCCGAGTGAGAACCGTCACCACTCGTGAGTGATCTTCTATGCACTGTGCTGAGCTTTTTATGTCAACAGTATGATATACAGTACAACATGCATATATGAAATTAGATATAATTTGGAAATGTGGGGGGTGTTGTGGTGTCCTAAAGATGATATATGGGAATGTGGGTCTGTATTGAAGTCCAGAAGTCTTCAAGGGTTCAATATTCACATATTCACATATGATTAACATTCATTTACAAACATTTTGTTACCACAAGGCGAACCTTTCTGAGGGGATTTTAAAGTTAAATTCATAATTGTTCACCTGCAGTACAAATTAAGCAATATCTTATGAGTATGAGTGCTGCATGTAATCATGCTTATGCCAATATTCATTATAGCAGCACAACTGCAACTGTGCTTGTGCTTTTATACAATCTATCACTTATTAATTACTCTAACTTGATATTTAATATCAGTAACTGATATTTTATCCATTGACTGCAACCACTGTGTAAAACATGACATTAAACTCTGAATAAATAAAGAGACAAGCAGCATTATACAAAAAGTGAAATGTCCCAGTCCTCTTACACTCAGCACACTCAGAACACTGCCTGTTCAATCAAATTAGTGGACCAGAGTTAACTATTGTATAACACTTGTCTGCTAACTAGCATCTTCATAAATGTTATGAAATAAATTTTTCACTGCTAATGCTAGCCAGCTAATTAACATAAGATAATTGGACGTAAATTTTGATCGTAAAACTACTGTTCAGGGTTGGGTGCTTACTTGGAAACATTTTAAGGTTTTCTTTAGAAACGGTGCAAGATTTTGTA
Source organism: Leptodoras nelsoni (assembly GCA_028566375.1). Lineage (NCBI taxonomy): Eukaryota > Metazoa > Chordata > Actinopteri > Siluriformes > Doradidae > Leptodoras > Leptodoras nelsoni. Next base: position 16,198,850 of record JAOVVG010000018.1, read on the forward strand.
CTTTTTGTAGTCTTTGGATCTGTGATGCCAGATTGGGAGGATTTTAAATTCCTTCCCTGTTAGAGGAGTCAATCCATATAGTTCCTTAACATTATCTATGTTTATTAGAGCAAAGAAATCATCCGTCACCACAAAAGACTCTGATCTGGCCTTCAATCATAAGAGAACAAAATAAACAGTAACAGCACACTTCTTTGTGCTTTCTCAGTGATCCAGCCACCACTGATGGTCAGAGTGGTGACCCTCTCGAGCCAGGCAGTGCGTATCATGTGGCAGTCTGTGGACAAGGTTCTTCTGTATAAGGTAATGGTCACAGATGCCAGTGGTACACAGTTATTGAGCACCACCACCTCTTTCACCTCCCAAGACGTGCAGAATTTGCTGCCATGCACCCTTTACCGGATAGCTGTCTCTTCCCTGAATACATTTCTGGACCCTGGAGAACCAAAGCAAGTCAACTACACTGCAAACAGTAAGTGGATTACCTGTTATGATGGCTGTCATGCACAGTGTAAAAATGTGGGAAGTGTGTGGTAAGTCCATATCTTTCTGTCTCTCTTAGATTTAAGTTCGGTGACATTGATTACGGCTGATTACAGCTGTTTGAGTGCATCTGCTGTGGTATCGTGGGGAGCTGTGTTTGGTGCTCAGTCTTACCGTGCCACAGCGGTTGATCAGAATGGCATGACCATATCCTGCACCTCTACGGGCACAACCTGTGTGTTGGCCAGTGTGGACTGTGGCAGGGACTACGTGGTGCAGGTCACTGCCATTACCAATAACTGCGAGAGCACAAGCAGCACCACTGCCTTCTTCCAGACAGGTGAGTAAAGTGATTAGAGCACTTCAGTTAGATCACATTGCTGTTTGTGGGATAGGATGGCCTTCTTTTTATCCCTGTTGATAAACACAAAGCTTTTCAGAAATCTGGATGTAAATTTAGATAGCTAACGAATAAGCCAGGACAAGAGTAGCATGGAAAAACCCCTGACACAACATGAGGAAGGAGCCTTCAATAGAACCAGACTAGGGTGCCAATCTGAGAATTTGCAATTATGAATTATTACTTCTCTACAACTACAAAAAATGGGCAAAAGTTTTGAGACTTGGTTTTCACAAAGGTTGCTGCTTCAGTTTTTATGGTGCCAATTTGCATTAACTCTAGATTGTTATGAAGAGTGATCAGATGAATTGCAATTAATAGCAAAGTCATTCCTTGCTGTGAAAATGAACTTGAAAATGAAAATGAACTTATCAGCCTATTTTCCTGCCACAAATTGACCTGCTCACATCATTTCAGTGATCTTCTGGTTAGCTCAGGAGAAAGTGTTAACAAGGACAAGGCAGCTGATATCGCTCTGTCATGCTGATGGAATTAGAAGAGCAGACAGGTTGCTTTAAAAGAGCGGAGGTGCTTGCAATTGTGCTTGTCATCTTGCAAAAATGAAAACTTTTATTTTGATACACTGCACTTTATGATTAAAGAAGCCGTTCTTATATACAAATTACAGCATATATGATTTAAACATAATGAGGCGAGTAATGCGCTTCTTTCAAGGTAGTTCAGCTGCTGCATGATGATGTATGAGCAGTGGTTGTGCAGGTGAAGGATGCAGTGGCCCAGTGTGAAAACTCTAAATTGTAAGAAACTGGAAAGAAGCAAATGAATTTCCAGTTTAAGCAGATTCCAGATTATTATAATGGTTAGATCTGTCCAAGCAGTAGCCTTCACACAGGGCACAGAATATTATTTGGACCAATTTATTTATACACATAACTCATTCAAAATCAACAGGTGATCAGCAAAAAATCAGAAGATATTTTCTGCTCTGAGAGTGGACTGATGCTGACTGAATTTCTATCCATGCCTGAAAGATAATTTGTTCATACTTGACATGCTATTGGATAGGACTTTCTGAATTCCTTCTCAACCATCTTCCTTTTGTCAGCACCACACCAGAACATTCATAGATTGTGTAACAGGTGCTATCACATAGACTGTTTGTTGATGAAACCCAATATTCAGTGTTTGCTCCTCTTTCTCATGAAAAAGCATCAGAAAACACACCCAGCACATGATGACAATGAGGTGGCCCTGGAGGATCAGCCCTGGTTTTCAGTCACAGAGTCTAAATTACACATGCTCTTTTGTCACAGCAACGTGAGCCGAGCTTACAGTCACACTGATACAAGATAAAATCAGATGCACTGGTGTGGCCCAAGACTTCTGGGATTTCTAGTTGCTTGTATTGCTATATTCAAGTAACTATCATTCTTTGTATAAGCATTAATGTGTTTCCACAACATACTCTCTCACAATGTTAAAGGTATGGTCAGTGATTTTTACTGTCTGTCTCTGTATTTATAACAGAATATCTGCTCAGAGGAGAAACTCTAGTCTCAATTGCATTTTATTTATTATTGCAATTTAAATTAAATCTAGCACTTTTACAATGGACGTTGTCCCACAGCATCTTTACAGAGACATAATGTGTGTATATAATTTCTAAATTTGTATAAATGTTATCCCTAACTTGTTATCTCACCAGCGAGGACATACTTGCTTGTCAATCAAGTTTTTCCACTTGCACTTGTATGTTGGAAAAATAAAACAAATGGGCTGTAAAACTCAACAAAATCACTGACCATCTTAAATACTTTTTGTGTCTTACAGTACCATGCTCACCGGCTAATCTGAACCTGTTCCGCGAATGCATCAGCAATGTAATAATCTTCTCCTGGTCACCAACAAATAACACGTCATTCTACAGCGCACTCTTGACCGACTCGGCTAGGGGTACACAGGCTTGCATTACCACAGACACTTCCTGTTTCTTTACCGACACTGTGTGTGGACAGAGCTACAATTTTACTGTCTATAGCGTAAATGGCGAGTGCAATGGTCCAGTCAGCCCTGCGGTGAGCATCCAAACAGGTAATCGTGCTAGCTAATGGAATCTTTCAAAAAATTATATAAAAGTGTATGCAGAAGATCTTTTATAAAAGAACATTTCCAATACTAAATGTCAAGCTGACAAAATCATCTGATCATTCTAATTCTGTCTCCTCAGCACCTTGCAAACCCACAAACCTGATCACTATGTCAGATTGTACATCGAACATTTTGACAAGTTCTTGGGCTGGAGCAGATGGGATCTCACAGTACATTGTGGAAGGCAGAGGAAATCGTGAAAATGCCAGCTACGAGAGCTACTACAGTTGCAGCTCAAAAACAAACAGTTGTGCCATCCCTGGTGTTGCATGTGGAGAAAGCCTGACTATGATGATCACTGCCTTTAATGATGATTGTTACAGTGAGGTGGTGCTGGGCGTGGAGACGAGCACCGGTAAGTAATGGCGAATTTACCTGAAAGCTGTATTTAAAAAATTATTTTGGGTTTTTGGGACATTTATTTGTCCAAAACTTGACATTACATAATTAGGAACTGAACTAAGACAACTGAGCTCCTGTGTAGCTCAACAGTAAAGGATTCACCCTATCAGCATACAATGTACATTAGCACCATGTGTGTTGCATGGAGCTTTATAGCCAGTGTTACAATGTGTTTTTGTGTGTTCAGCTCCCTGTGTGCCCCAGAACCTCTTGCCCATTACTGACTGCAGTTCAGACTCCGTCACCCTCACATGGAACATGGCCAACGGAGCATTGTTCTACATTGCCTCAGTGACAGACTCTTTGGGTGGGTTGTACAGCTGCAGCACGACGGATCTTACCTGCCAGATAAAGGGGCTACGCTGTGGAACAACATACAATGCCTCCGTCATCTCCGCCAACAACAAGTGCAATAGCTCTGTCAGTAAAAAGATCACAGTGGAAACAGGTAGCTGATGATCAGAAACCACTTGTTCAACTTTTTCAGATATCGACATCCACATATATTCTGGTTTTAGGTCCCTATACACACAATGTAACACTAGAAACTAGTAAGTTACTGTATTATAGTCCTGAGGTCTATTTTGGCATGATTTCTGAAATCCTTACAGTAAGAAAATTTTCTCTTTTTCTGCCAGCCCCCTGTTCTCCATCTCAAGTACAGGCTAGTCTAGACTGTGATGGGAACCGGGCACTGGTGAGCTGGCTGAGTTCACGCTTTCCTGGCTCCTACATAGCCAGCCTGGTGGACCAAAGTGGTAGCCTTCTGAACTGCAGCACCGTGAACAATAGCTGCTGGGTTCAGAGCCTCAAATGCGGCCAGGTCTATAACATCAGTATCACCTACGACAACGGCATCTGCCGCAGCAGGCCTTCGCCGCCCCTCCAAATGAATTCGGGTGAGTCGAGACTGTATGTATTTAGTGATTTGCTTTTAACCAAAACCTTACAGTGACTTGAAAGTTTTAATTGAAATGGAGTTGTGGTTGCATTATTTTGGGAGGTACCTTTGGCTATTTGGCTGCTTATCTGTCCAATCCCATCTTTACCCAGTCACTGACTTTTGGTGGACGCTCTCCTCTAAGCTGAGTCTTAGTTGTGCCATACGCTTAACGTTTTTGCTAATCTTTTATACCTAAACCTTGAATGTTACTTTTTCAGAATGTGGCTTCATTTTGATGTCTTTTTGATGTCTATGTCTTTGGTTTTTATGATGCTGTTTGATTATGCACAGTACTGTGCAAACATCTTTGGCACCCTATTTGTTTTGCTAATTTTGTTATAGATGTTTGTTTTTATGACTTCTGCATTAATGAGTCTATATGAGTCTATGAGAATATTTTTATTTTTATTTCCAAACATTACATTTCCAACACAAATTTAGTTTGACAGTCAAAGTCTCCAGAAGAGCTGTGGCAGAGTCTCAAAGATGCTCAGTTAAACTTACCAGATAATTACTGTACAAAAGTCATAGTCACATACAAAGACTTGCTGTAAAGCAAAGAAGATCTTTAATGATGATGGAAGCAGGGGCAGGAACACTCCACGCTCTGGCGGCGGGTTTCTGAAATCAAAAACAAAAGAGAACTAATGAATGCAAAAGGTATAGTGTTAACTTGGACTAAGCATAAATGTGACTAGAAAACCAATGCATGAAAACGTAACTTAGCTCTAGAATTGAAGATATCCGGGCGTTGTGAAGAGTATACACAAACGTTGATCCACCCTGAGGAGTTAAAACGAGGCCCCTTAATACTCCTCAGGGCAGCTACAGTAAATCAGCAATCAAAGATGGCCACCAGCAGGTGCGCCCCATTGTGCAATGCCCTGTGAGAGATGCAGTCCGGATGTTGAGTTCTCACACAGGGAGAATCTGGCGACCTCTGGCGGCCATATCCATAACACTGACGCATTTATGTAGAAGTCATAAAGAGAACAAATATTTGTAATAGGGTGCCTAAGGTGCCTAAGGGACAGTACTGTATGTTCTCAAAAAACTCAGGGATCATCTAGAAACGACTGTACTAACAATTGAGAGCATATAGGGGTTTTACAACAATGGGAGTAAATCACATGCAAATAAACTGCAAAAGTTCAAAGAGGGAAAATATGTGTGCAAGACACTGTAAATGACCTTTGGATAAATCTATTCTCTCTCCTTGTGTCTCTCTGTGTTAGTCCCATGTGGGCCAAGGAATTTTCGTACCTGGGTGGATTGTAGCTCAGGTGTTGTCCAGTTGACCTGGGACCAGACGTATAGTGCTAATGGATACTCTGCCAGTGTGGTCGCTGCCAGCAGTGGGAGTCAGCTTTTCTGTAACTCAACCTCTCCCAATTGCAGCCTCAGCTCTCTAACCTGTGGCGAATCATACATGACACGGGTCAGGTCTTACAATGGGACCTGCTTCAGCATGCTCAGTCAGACAGTGACCTTTAAAGAAGGTCAGTGAACTTTTCCATGAGCTGTTTACTGTTTTGTACATGAGCTTCCACTAAGGCCCTTTGTGTATAGTAACAGTGTAACGGGAAGAGGAATCTGGGAAAACCCAAGTGCAGATCCCATTATCAGGTGCATGTGGCACCTGATAGCAAATCAGGAAATAGCAAATATTTATATGTGAAAGACTGGTGATCAGGTCAACTCAGGTCTGATCATTCTAGGAGATGGAGTCTTCCCAGCTGATCTCACCAGTGGCCACTGGTGGAGAATGACCTCTAACAGACAACTATGCTATGTCTATGTCTGTTAGTGATGTGGGGAACCAGATACTTTATGCTGTATAAAGAGTGTATATACAATCTTCACAATTAAAGGTATAGACTTTTTCCAACAAAAGAAAAAGTAGAGGCAGTCTAGTAATGGAGCTGTTAATGGTACCAACAGTAGGTTCAGTCGTCTGCCATCCACTACACCAGGAGGGTTTCTCTTTCAGAAAAACAAGTAGCACACCTTTGTAAAGCTAATGTACTTTATAAAAGCTATAAATTATCACTTCTGCAGCATACACAATGATTATTATTTAGAATAAATAAACAAAATCTGCTGATGTCAAGTTGAATGAAATATTTATTTGATCAATATAGGTCTATAAGTAATATACAGGCAAACTAATGAAACATCATGGGGTCTGCTATTACAAGAAAGTAATAAACAATGGTTTGGATTTGAAACTGGTCCTCTGTTTAGAAAACTCTCCAGTAGCAGAAAAACATGCCTACCACCAACTTTAAAAAATCTTTCAACACTTTATAACAAGTATTATTGGAATTGAGAAAATATTAGCATATCAACATCTACTTTAAGCATGTAGTTTGCATAAGACTGAAGGAAGTAATTACACTTTGCTTATTTTATATGTACATGATTCTTGTTGTTCCACTGCTAATCTAAAGCAACAAACCTTTACACATTGTCTTTCTGTGTTCTTCATGACCTCCTCAGTGCCATGTGTACCCACCAATGTGACAGTTGCAGGGACCTGTAGTAACATCACCACAGTGAACTGGCAAGCCAGCCTTGGTGCTCAGTCTTACAGGGTCATCGCTGTGAGCAACAAAGATTACCAGACAACATGCTCATCTAATACCACCACCTGCAGCCTGACCAATCTACAATGTGGTCAAGTGTACAATATCAGTGTGGTGGCCATTGACGATGCTTGCACCAGCCTCCAGAGCCAAAGTGCTACACTGTGGACAGGTGTGTGTATGCGTGCATGCGTGTGTAGTCTTAAATGAATAGTTATGAATCCAGTAATTAGTCACTGTAATGGCAATAACTCCTGTAATTTCACAGTAAGTAACTGTTAATTAATGTGTTATTTGTTATGACATTTTGTTGGCTGACTACATTAAAGTCATAATAATAATACTTTTCATGAACTATTTGCTCTGGTTTCTCCTACGCAGGTCCTTGTTCACCCTTTAACATCAGCAGTGTAATTGAATGTATCACTAATGCTGTAACACTGAGCTGGGACTCAAGCCCCACCAGCGTGTCCTACACAGGGAAAGCTGTAGGATCAGATGGACACACTGTGTGGTGTAACAGCACGACTGCAAGGTGTAAGTTCATAGGCCTGCAATGTGGCCAGAATTATGCAATCAGTTTGACAGCAAGTGATGGAGTGTGCAGGAGCACAGACAGTGTCATCTACACACAGCCCACAGGTAAACTTCATAATGGACTCACATTACATTCTTGTAACATCATCTCATAATTGCATAAAATTCATATTTATTTATTTATTATTTCTATTCCATTCTATTCTGTTGTGGCAATGCTTACCCTTCTGCTTTAAGGGTTATAAAAATTATTCCTTGCTGTGACCTCTATAGAGGATAGTGCATTTCATGTGAACAAAATAATCATTGTTTTCTGTTTTGCATGTTTGCTTTATTGAGCACAAAACACAGTATAGCATTACTGCAAAATGATTAATCTAGCAATTGCAATGTGATTTACCACAGCCTGAATGGCATTTGGGATGATTGATGATATTACTATAACCTAAGGGCAAGAATTAAATTTGCAGAAGTCTGATTTATTCAATTGAGAATAAATTATACCAATTTATTAAGAATTAATTAAAAAATAAATGGGTATAATTTATGTGCTGAAATTATGTCTGACATCTCTTCATTATTTTTATTTACTTGAGAAACTCTCTTCATTTAGGTTTTCTTTATATTAGTTCCCCTGTTTATGTCTTGTGCAATAATGTATATATGTAGCCATCTTGGCCAGGTCTCGATTGTAAAATAGATTATTTTTGCAACTTTGCAACAAAGTTTGCACTTTTTTTTGCATTGTATTGTTAACGCTGTTCTCTTGTTATTATTATGACAGAATTTTATTTTAAAAAAGAACTTTATTTTAATAATACTTTATTTTAATAATACTTACAATGTTCTGGATTTCAAATCAACCTCAATAATTTTACTTGGTCATTATTACTTATGCTGTAGCTCCCTGTGCCCCGACGTATGTTTCTAAAATCCTGCAATGTGATACCAACATGCTAAGTGTGTCCTGGACCCCAGTCCCCATGGCTCTGAGCTACAGTGCCATTATCACACCTTTAAATGGACCGCTGCGGGGCTGCACCTCAGCTGCCACAAGCTGCAACATCTCAGGTTTGCAGTGTGGTCTGAGCTACACACTCACTGTCATGGCTGCTAACAGAGTGTGTACTGGACCGGAGAGCCCAAGTCAAATCATCCAGACAGGTACCTCAACTCTGAAATATATTCAAAAATAATTATACCACAGTTCTGTATATTTTTCCAATCTGATGGGTCAGAAGATATTGATTAATGTTCTACAACTCTGTCAGTAGAGGAGCTGAACATCACAGGTTTATATTATTGTTCTTGTCAATACACTATGTTACCATTTCTATAGTGCCAGCATTCACAGAGAATTGTATATGAATTGGCAGACTGTAAATGGAGCAAGAAAAAAACATATAATCATTGATACTGTGAAGTATCTTTGTTGGGATATTTATGTAACATTTATGGAAGGGTCTCCAGTATCAGCATTTATTTATGTAACATTATGGGATATTTATGTAACATTTATGGAAGGGTCTCCAGTATCAGCATTTTGTAAAGCTTTAACTATGTTGACTATGGTCACTGTTGCATCCTTATCTTGTTCCTCCACCTCCTCTTTTCCTCCCTGTCACTGTTTATCTCTTTCTCACATCACCCACCTTTTTGCAGCTCCATGCATGCCTGCCTCTGTGTATGCCAGTGTGACGTGCATCAGTAACACAGTGCAGGCCTCATGGGCTCAGGCTGTGGGTGCTCTGTCCTACACTGGCATCCTCATCAGCCCGAGTGGCTTCACCCGTTCCTGCTCCACCTCTGCCCTTTCCTGCGATTTCAGCGGCCTGGCTTGTGCTCAGACCTACACGCTCCAGGTCCTCACAAGCAACAGTAACTGTAACAGCACCACCACCTCAGGTGTCACCGTTTCCACAGGTTTGTGAAGACAGGGAATAAAAATAGAGTAAAATAAAATAATTATGTTCACTTGACTAGCTGCCCTTGGCTTTTGCAGGACCTTGTGACCCGTATAACGTGCTTGCGAAGGAGCAATGCGGCTCAGGCACTGTAAATGTATCATGGAAAGCAAGTGCTGGTGCCAGTGCATACACTGTCCAAGCCTACGTGCAGAACCAGACAGTTCCCTCTGCTTCTTGTGTCTCTTCCAACACAACCTGCACACTTACACAAATGCAATGTGGAACTGTGTTTAATGTGATTGTGCGTGCTAGTGACGGCACCTGCAACAGCAACCCCTCTGCAGGAACAACACTGAAAACAGGTATGAAAAGTTACAGGCCATGGTCAATATGGGAGGATAAAGGAAAAGCTTTGTAAAACTGTGAAAGAGAGATATTGAAGAGAGACATTTATAGAAAAAACAGAACTAATGAAGGAAGCAGAGGTTGAAAATGACCTAAATGATGTGATGCACGAAATTCTTTTAGTGTACATTGAAAAATGTACATTGAAATAATCTTGTAAATAAGTCACGAAGGTATGTGTTATTAACCTCAACAAATCCTGTGGTTTTCTCTCGCTGTCCTCTCTCTCAGCTCCCTGCCCTCCTGTGCTGCAGATTTTCAATCCTAGCTGTATCAATGATCAGGTCATGGTTTCATGGACCTGGGTACCGGATGCACTGGATGTTACTGTAAATGCTACCTCAGCACTCGGTTATTCAGTAGGCTGTAACTCTACTAATAACAACTGCACCGTTCAGGGACTTCAGTGTGGACAGAGGTACAAAGTGCAAGGCACCTCCCGTGGTCTGCTATGCAACAGCATTCCTAGTGTTCCTCTCAGCATTGTTGCAGGTAAAGACAACACCAAGGACAATGAGGCAAAGAGGTTATACTACTGACAATTACAGCTGATACAACTTTCACAATACGCATATGTAGGCAGAAACGATTGCTGTTTACAGATAATACTACTGACCAATAGGATGACACTACTGATGTATGAGTAATGAGGTGAAAATCTCTGAAAATTACAAGTCATTATTACAGGTCAGTTCAGTTTTGAACTCATTAACCTTACACTGTAAACCATAACTCTACTCTCTGTGTTGTCTTCACACTGTTTCTGCAGTTCCCTGCACACCTACAGCAGTGCGCACTGAATACAGTTGTGGAACGAGCATGGTGGTGTTAAGCTGGAATGACAGCCTGGGCTCAGAGAGCTTCATTGCCAGTGTTCAGACTCAGAACCATTCAGACTCTTGCACCAGCAACCAGACACGTTGCTCGTTGTCTTCTCTGCTCTGTGGAAGATTGTACAATGTCAGCGTAAGGGCCGTTTCAGGACAATGTAACAGTAGCAATGTAGCGAGGACCCAGGTGCAGACGGGTAAGAAAATGAATGCTAATGCACTACTGACCTAACCTTCAGCACTATAGTACACAAACACATGGACTACGTGAGTGGTTAGAGTAGCAGCTATAAATACATACAAATGAATACAGAAAGATTACCAAGCTAAGTGTTGTCTTATAATGTCATATTAAAACATTATATAGACATCCGCTTTAATTTAATTCCACTCTTCTTTTCCAGCCCCGTGTGCTCCTCAGAATGTGTCTGTCAGCCTGCAGTGTGCCAATAACACAGCATCAGTGACCTGGACACTAAGTCCTGGTGCCACAGGATACAACGTCACTGCTCTAGGATATGACAACGATGTCAGATACTGTCGCACCTCAAATACCTACTGCCAAATACCCAACATGCGCTGCTCACAGACGTATAATATTGTGGTCACTCCGTTTTCGGATACATGCATTGGGTTCCAGAGTAGTGCTTTCAATTTTACTGCAGGTATGTGCACGTGCAACATTACAGCTTTAGGTTGATCACAGTAAGACTTATATTCTATTTGAACCTCATTTCCTCTTGGTGTTAGGTCCGTGCCCACCCAGTGGAGTCCAGGTGTCCCTGCTGTGTCCAAATAATGTTGGTGTTGTCAGCTGGATTGCTGCCCTCAATGCTGAGAAGTACATTGCCACAGCAACAAGCTCTGATGGCTTTAGGCACAACTGCACCACGAACGGAACCAGCTGTGTCTTCCAGGACCTCTACTGTGGAAAGAACTATAGTGTTACAGTTGTTACTGTACAGGGTAGCTGCTGGAGTGACTCAACTACACCTATCCCACTGAGATCAGGTAAAAAAAAAAAAAAGAGCTATATAATACTATGTAAAATGATAACAATGATGGCACAACTTTGGTGGCAGTCAGTCTTGGCAATCTTGCTTATTTTTGCCAGACTTGTCAAATTAATAAGTCATTAATAATAACATCATAACACCTATTTCCTCCAGCTATCTGCCCCCCTACCAACCTGTCTGGATATACTCGTTGTGGCACAAATGACATCATCATCACATGGGACACCAGCCCTCGGCCAGGGGTCACTTATTTCCTGTTCTCTCAGCAAAACACTGGAGCAAATTCCACTTTCAATACCACAGCAACATCCATCACATTAAACTACCTCCAGTGTGGCTGGCTCTTCACAGTGCAGGTGGCAGCACAGGATAACACCTGCACCAGCCGGTACAGTGCACCAGTGCCGATTCTTACAGGTATGCCACATAATATTGGGGAACTTAATTTAACAAAGACAGCAGTTATTAAATACTGTGTCCTCTTTGGTTGTGCTTAGCTCCATGCTCACCATCCAGTCTGGCAGCTAGTGCTAGTTGTGGCACAAATGAGGGCAACCTCACTTGGATTGGTGGTGCTGGTGCCCAATTTTACACTGCTACTCTGTTAAGCAGTGATGGTGATTCAATTTCCTGTACATCCAACACTACTTCCTGTACGGTAAAGCTGGACTGCGAATCCGTTTACACAGCTACTGTAATCTCTTCCACTGGGTTCTGCAACAGCACTGCAAACAGCAGCACTGTATTTACCTCAGGTAAGCTAGTCATACTCTAGTTTGCAGTCAAGAGAAACCACATCTGTTCAAGCTTTAGATATAGTGGCATGCATCTCCATCACTGAGGCCGAGGGGATACACATCTCAATGCATTGGCAACAATCATATATTAAAAATATATATGAACTAACTACTAATGTGATATGATTCACCCCATTGTGATACACTGCAATTTGACACAATGAGATTCCACACAAAATGATGCAATGTAAAATAATATGATGCTATGCAATTCGGTATGGTAAAGGACATGACTTCATGATGTGACACAAGGCCAAGGGACTTGAGAGAAGAGTAATCAATGTAAATATAAAATTATTGGTCACAAATTATCGATCAGTATTGCTTTAATTATTTTTTCAATTATTGTTGGAAATAATAAAGGCATAGGGCCTCTACTAATAATTTTATATAAATAAATCAGATTTTACTGATGCAAAGATGTTACAAATGATGCAGTTGGACTCCAAATTGAATCTGATGCACTATTGTTTAAACCGGGCAGTCGTTTCATGAACTTTTATAGTGGTTATAGTTTTATAAAGGTACATCTTACCATGCCTTATAATAATCACACGAATAAAGGCTTAGGAGTGTCATTGTTTCATAAGATAGGTCTACACACCAAAAAGTTTCATATCAAAAGGTAATATTTCTCTCACTGTGGAATTTTTGTACAATGCTATAGCTGTTAACATATTTAATCTCATTCTTTTGTCTTCTGCTCTTTATTTCTTATCTTCTCCATTTCTGCAGCACCGTGTCTGATCAGTAATGTACAGACTCAGCTTAACTGTACTGCTAATTCATTGACAGTGCAGTGGGCTGCTATTACTAGGAATATAACTTACATTGCACTGGCTATTGGCACTGATGGCACACGCACTTCCTGTAACACCAACAGCACTTCCTGTACCATCCGGGGATTAGGATGTGGACGCAGCTATGCCATTGCTGTGACCACCTCCACTATTAAATGCAACATCCAGGGATCTGACCTCCAAGTACAAACAGGTATGGAGTTGTAGAGATAGATAGATAGATAGATAGATAGATAGATAGATAGATAGATAGATAGATAGATAGATAGATAGATAGATAG
>JAOVVG010000018.1:16222188-16239499 GCA_028566375.1 Leptodoras nelsoni
GGATCTTGGAGATTGTTATCTGACAAGTAGAGAGACAGTTGGTTGTAAACAGTGCGTTCCAAGATTTTAGAAAGAAAAGAGAGAAGTTATACCGGTCTGTAGTTATTCAGGATGGAGGAGTCTAGCATTGTTTTTTCAAGATTGGAGTGATCCTTGATTGTTTCATCGCTGAAGGGACATGTCCAGAACTTAGGGAGCCATTGATGGTATCATTTTACCTCTAAACTTGTATCACCTATGTGAAAGAGTAACTGCCCCCTAAAACCTAATAACTTGCTGTGCCTTTGCAAATCAAACATTTGTGATAACCTATGATGACTCTTTTACATCACTGTGGAGAAACTGTGCACTACTCTTCTTTGCAGGATTGTTTTAATTTGGCTACAAATGAGGGTTTGTGAGCATGAACTGCCCATATAAATTCTTCCCACAGCGTCTCAATGAGAGTCAATTAAGGACATTGACTTTGGCCACTCCAAAACCTTCATTTTGTTTCTTTTGAGTCATTCAGAGGTGAACCTGCTTGCTTGCTTCATTGTCCTGTTGTATAACCCAATTGTGCTTGAGCTTTAGGCAGAAATTCTCCTTCAGGATTTTCTGAGAGAGAGCAGAATTCATAGCTGCATCAATTATGACAATTTATCCAGGTCCTGCAGAAGCAAGGCATCCTCAGACAATCACAAAACCACCACCATGTTTAACTGATGGTATGCTGTTCTTATGGTGGAATACAGTGTTAGCTTTACACCAGATGAAGCGGCACCCATGTATTCTAAAAAGCTTCACTTTGACTCATCAGTCAAAGTCATAAAGTAATCATCTAGATGTTTTTTTTTTTGCAAATGCAAAAGCCTTTGTGTGTTCTTTTTGGTCAGCAGTGGTTTGCGCCTTGCAAATCTCCCATGGATGCCATTTTTGCCCAGTGTTTTTCTTATTGTGGAATTGTGTACATTGATCTTAACTGAGGCAAGTGATGCCTGCAGGTCATTAGATGTTTATCTGGGTTCTTCTCCAAACTCCTGAATGAGTTGTTGATTTCAGTGACATTGTTTAGCATCTGTATTCAAATCTCTTTAGTAAGTGACATTATGTGCATAGGGTAGGGCTGAACAGCATTATCCATTAAATAAAAAAAATCTTCATTTAATAAAAGCATTTTGTGTTAACTTGGGTTATCTTTATCTACTATTAAAAGTAGTTTGATGATCTGAAACAAATATGCACAAATAAATTCAAAGTAGGGCAAATACTTTTTCACAGCTTTTAAAGTTTAATGACATTCAGGGGTCAGCCAGTCCATGGGTTATGTCTATTTGAGAGGTGAGACACAGAGACACATCATCTCTATCTGAGAGGTAGACAAGTCCTTCAATACAAAAACAAGACAGAGCCTAGAATAAAGTTACGTTAAGCACCATTGAAATTCTCAATGAGTTTGATGTGACATAACCCTCTTTGCATTGGAAAAAATAAAGCTGGATCCAAAATGGCCAACTTCAAAATGGCCACCATGGTCAACACCCATCTTGAAAAGTTTTCCCCCTCCCATATACTAATGTGCAACAAACAGGAAGTTGATATCATCAAGCATTCCCATTTAATTTGGGTGTATCCATATAAATGGCCCACCCTGTAGATTAATCTGATGATTTTAGGGGGTTTAAATACTTTTCAAGTAAAACAGAGAAAACAAAGCAGTTCATTTGAAAAAAAGAGAAGGAAGGAAGAAAAGAAAGATGAAATGTAGAAAGGAAGTGAGATGGTTGGATGGTTAATAATTAAAAGTGAATTATGAATATTGTAACTTTATTGTATTGTACTTGTTTACAACTATTAAATAATTTTCATACATACCTATTATTTTCAAAACAAGACTGTAATTAGAAGGTACTATTTAAATAGACCTTAAAAAAACATTTTTTGCACACTGTATCTGCTGTAATTAAAAATCTCAAAGTAATATTGAACAAACAGAAACATACAATGTGTTTTGTAGAGCCGTGTCCTCCTACCATCCTGGCAACACGAGCAGTGAGAGACCGTGGGGAGGTGTCATGGGAGCCGAGTTTTGGGGCTGTGAGATACATGGTCATTCTCGAAGGACAGCAGGGGGACACCCTTTACTGCCAGACCACAGAGACTTCGTGCAGTGTGCCAGGACTGCAGTGTGGGACAGTTTATGTCACCCGTGCCATAGCCATCGGCACCAGCCTCAACAGCTCCAGCAGTGTAGGGGCCCTGCTCACTACAGGTTAGTGACAAGACATATTGGTATAAAATGTTAGACAGTACATTTTAATAAAATAAAACAAATGTGTCCATCATTGCTGCTCAGTTTACTGTTATGCTGTTGTGTCACTGTGTCCAGTTCCCTGCCTGCCTGACCCTATCAGCTTCGCCATAGTGGTGCAGTGTACAAATGATTCAGCATCTGTCAGCTGGGCTTGGAGTAGAGGATCAACGTCCTATGAACTCACCGCTACTAACACCAATGGAGACCAATTAAAATGTGTCACAGTGCAGAATAGCTGTAATATTACATACTTGGAGTGTGGACAGACGTACAGTCTCAAGCTGACAGCCTTCAACAGTGCAGGGTCCGTTAGTCTGGACACTGGCATCACCTTCCAAAGCCGTGAGTCTTAAGCAGCTTAAATATGGAATAAAAAACACTTGGAGGTATGCTGTTATAGAAAAATATTGAATGTCATCATGGAGGGAAGGAACCACCACAGAAAGGGGACTTACTATTAACACCTTTATGCTTTTCAATAACAGCATGTTCTGAAGTGTTTTACCCCTATTATATAATTTGGCATTAATTAAAATTTTTCAATTATTAAAAAACATTTTTTACTTTTAAATGACAGCTATTTTACTTAGTTAATCAACAGCTTCTTACAGACCTGACAGTACTGAGAATTCAACTGAACTATGATATAAATATGAGATATAAAGATTATACTGTATGTTAATATGATTGCCCGTGACTTCTAGGACCCTGTGTGCCTCGGTACGTTGCGGCAACCCTGCAGTGTGGTACTCGCACAGCTGTGCTGACCTGGGAACAGAGGTCAGGAGTCATGTACTACCTAGGCAGTGCCACTTTCACACCTGGAGTGGCCGCTGCAGCTTGTAACTCCAGTGCAGACAGCTGCAGCTTTAGTGGACTGCAGTGTGGAGTGCAATACTCCCTGAGAGTTAGAGCTTACAGCAGACAGTGCTGGAGTGATTTCAGCACACCTGTCAATATCACTACAGGTCTGATTACATCTTTTTCCTTTTCTGACACTCTACTTATATTTTGCTTCTTGTTTTCATTCTTGACATCACATTATATTTAACCCTTGCTTAAGTCCACCTAACCTGTGTTCAGAACCCTGTCAGGCACAGAACCTCACCGTGTCTGGTTCATGCACCAACAATACACTCTATCTGAAATGGTCCAATGCCACTGGCGTGCTCCTTTATACCATCTCAGTCATGGGAAACTTGGGCTACACCAGTACCTTCCAGAGCCCTGTGTCCAGTATGCAGGTGGAGGTTCCCTGTGGCCAGAGCTACAGTTTTAGTGTGTATGGACAGAATGATCAGTGTCGCAGCCCCACAAGCACCTCTGCCAAGTTTTCCACTGGTACATCTCTCAATTTTCTACCACAATTGTCATTTATCAGGCTAATGTATTTATTTATTTGTATTTATTTATTTTTGTTACATAATAATGGAAGTCTGTCTGACACAACAACTATGTGTAAATGTCTTCCTCAATGGAATAAGCATAGGGCAGTGTTTATGCAGCACCAGGATTTAGATTGAAATTCACAGTATCTGAGATGCAAGGGTGAGAAATATTTAATTTATTGCTCAAATAAACAAATCTCCTTTCTCTGTAGTCCCATGTGTGCCAACTGGTGTGCAGACTTATGTTCAGTGTGAGGACAGCATCGCCTCTGTCAGCTGGGCCAGCAGTGATGGTGCGGTAAATTATACTGCCATTGCTCAGGGACAGACATTAGGCCGCACCAACGTGTGTGCCACCAATGCAACAGTATGTTCCTGGAGTGACCTGTTGTGTGGAGAAACCTATGTGGTCCGGGTCATCTCCAACAACCTGTACTGCAGCAGCACCCCTAGCAACAGCACCACCATCCGTATGGGTGAGACAACCTACAACAATCTGTAAGAGATTTAAGGCTTCAGCAAACTTAATGAGGAGATGAGGTTTGTGTGGGTTTCAGGAAGACAAAACCACCTTCGCAAGCTTATAAGCTTACATACTCGCTGCAGTTTTGTTCTGACTGCTGCATACTCTGATGCATCCTCCAGCACTGCATTAATAAAATGTTTATGAGAATTTTCACAAATACAAGAAATGTAGTGCTGCTTGCCAGAGTCACCCATCTTGGACCACAGGTTTGGCTGTGAAGTGTGAACCTCCATGTGACTTCCATTTGCTCAAAAATTACTTGCCTTCTCTGTATGAACTTTGCTGAAGCCTTTACACTGTAAAAAAACAAAAAAAAAAACAAAAGTGTGCTTTATGGATCTTAATAACTTTGTGGCTAGTGGGCGTTGTCACTAACAGAACAGTTCTAATCAAATGTATCGTTGTCCTGTGCAGCTCCATGTATACCCCAGATTTTAAACGCCACTATGGACTGTGGCCTGAGGGTCGCATCTCTGACCTGGCAGTCCAGCCGGGCTGCTCAGTTATACTTGATAACTGCTGTAAACAACATAAGCCAACAGGTTGGGCTAACTACTAATTCCACCAGTGCTCAGATCTCAGAGCTCCAGTGTGGACAGTACTACTATTTCAAGGTGTCAAGTGTGGGGCAAGGGTGCAGGAGCAGCCCAAGCAACACCTCCGTCCTGCAGACAGGTGTGCATGCACATACCAACAGCACGAATGAACACCAACATAAAACATTCAGCATGCTGACATCCATACTCAAATAGATACATGCATAGTTTTAATTACAGTTTATTCCAGGTCCATATAAATCTGCCCATACATAAAAATAATAATAATAATAATAATAATAATAATAATAATAATAATAATAATAATAATAGACCAGAAAACTAGGCTCTGGGTACCTCAGAATGTTCCACAACTCAGGTGTGTCTGTATTTTAAGATTGAGGCTACAGCAATCCTTAGGTGGTATTGGGTGCCAGAAACAACAATGGTCATAAGCTGGTATTGTAAGAAAAAGAAGACAACATTGTGAGATAGAGTCTAAACATAAGGAAGTAAGGAAATTTGAGTTTGGTAGATTATTTCTTTGTTTTAACAATGCATCTATTCAATAAATCTTCTGTTGGAAAGCCTATTAATTTCCCTTTTGAAATGAAGAATGTACCAGATCTTCTCTGCCATTGCCAAACAGCTTATTCTGCCATTGACTCATTTGGTGCTGGTGGACTGGATGATTGAAGTTTGAAGAAACAAGACATATTAGCAATTTAACAATTTATTCATTTAACAAACAGGAACCTCATTAGTATGTGGAAGAACCATATACAACCACAACAGCCTGGCACCTCCTCCTCATGCTGGTCACCAGCCTGGTCACACACTGCTGTGGGATGGCATCCCATTCTTCATCCAGCATTTGTCTATTGGTGCAGCAATCAGCATAGCGTTCTCTGTGTCTTCTCCACACTTTGTCCTTACGATCCAACTGCCATAGGCAGAATCTGGACTCATCATTGAACATAACTTTCCTCCACATTTTCAGGTTCGAGTGCACGTGTTGCCAACATGAGCACAAATGGGCCTCACGGTGAAGGCAGTCATGACAGGCCTCCTGGCAACCCAGTGAGACTGGAGATCAGAAATCAGGCACCTCAAAACAATAACAACAGCAAAATAAGCTGTTTGGCAATGGCAGAGAAGATTCCCTATAGTTTTCAGGGGCACAAACCACATTCTCAGCTCTACTGCTCATCCCACAAATGCATGTTCCTTACAAATGTGGCACCATTTAAAAGGGAAGTTGACCGGCTTTCCAATGCTATAAGAGCATTGTTACAACAAAGAAATAATCTACCAAACACAAATTTCCTTACTTTGTATTATGTTTATATACACATTAAGGTGGCATTGTGAGATCGAGACTACAGCTGATGAAAGGTGGTATTTAAGGTAGTGATATTATAAGAAAATCACCACAGCCATTTTAAGGTGGTAATGTGAGTTATAGATAAGTCCTCTTGACAATATATGACTTGCAGTCAAGAGTCACTTTACCTGATAAAGGTTACTAAATACAAAAAATAAATTATGTTCACAGAGTATTTTGACTGGGTTGTTAATGCTTCATGACATAATGAGGGATAGATCAAAAGCTTTTACAACATTATGAAGAATTCCACAGCATAATATGTTGATATTATATTTTCCCATTATTTGAATGTTCTTTAGATAGTCTACAAGACTGATTTTTGAAGAATTGATGTCCTTCTATTTTCAGCTCCATGCACACCTGATATTGTGTCAGCATACCTGAACTGTAACTCTAGCTCATTCTCATTGGACTGGACTTCTGTCATGGGCGCAGTCTCTTACACTGCTGTTGCCAGAGTTCCAGGAAGTCAAAACTCATCCTGCAGCACAATCTTCACCAGGTGTGATCTGAAGCAACTGGCATGTGGCCAAATATACACCGTAACTGTGACAGCATCAAATGGTCAATGCAGTAGCAATCAGAGTGCCACCCTGCAGGTCACATCAGGTAGTGCAATGACTACTAATTTACTAATAAGGCATTTCTGAATTCCTAAGGATAAATGTTTAATATTCTCTTTATTTCATTGTCCATCAGGTCCCTGTCCTCCTACACGTGTTAACTCCAGCATGAACTGCCAAGCCAACTCTGTACAGGTACAGTGGGATCCTAATGGTGGAGCGGAGTCTTATGAAGTCTATGCTGCTGGTACCAAAGGGTACGTGACAGGATGCAATACCACTGGAACTTTCTGTAACGTGTCCAGCCTGCCGTGTGGCGATGTATACAACATTAGTGTGGTTGCTATAAGCAACAAATGCCTTGTGAGAGGAAATCCAATCACACAACTGCGTTCAGGTAAGATAGCTCACACATATCCAAATGCAAACACATACTGATACTGGAGCTTCATTCAACAAATGACAAATGAACATTTCTTTTTAGCGATTGTCACCACATCAACAAATATACATTTGTTTCACCTTGTTAAATAACAGGACAATCTATTTATAATTAGTTTTAGACAATGTGGAGTGCATTAAACTTAAATTCAAAGTATCAAATTCAAACACAGAATTTACTGAAATCTTTCTGTTTTTCCCATAGTGCCATGTGTCCCTGTCCCCCTGAACCCCACTTTGGACTGTGCATCTGGGGCTGTCACAGTGACCTGGCAGCCCAGCAGTGGAGCCACTTCCTACAGAGCACTTGCTCAGGGAAGCGGAGGTTATCCATCATCGTGCAACAGCAACAGCACCATGTGTGTGTTCAGTCAGCTGTTGTGTGGACTGACCTACAGCTTCACTGTCTCAGCGTCTGACAGCACGTGCGCTAGCGTGTACAGCAGAAGTGTTCAGCTGAACACAGGTACAACACACGTCTTTTTTACATGTCTTTTTGGGCACGTCATGCCCATATGACCAAGTAAACTGTCATCAAATGTGAGTGGCGTTCACTCTCCTGAAAACATATGAACACTTCATGCACAATACTGTAAATATATACATTGACAGAGGGAGGGAGGGAGAAAGGGAGAGATGTTACTAGCAGAAACTAAATGGTCCTCTCTCATTAATTTACATAACAAAAGTTGGCTGATGGCCCTCTAATTGTTGACAAGAAGGAGGGGAGATGTCCTCAGGATAGAGAAATTCCAGCTGTTCTAGTGTTAAGGTGGTATTGTGAACTACATACAACCAGGAGGTACAGTATTGTAAGATAATTTTAAGGAATTGTGAGATAAACAAGACTACACTAATTTCAGTTGGTTTTGTAAGTTGATATTTTGAGATAAATGAGACTACAGTCATTTTAAGGTGGTATTGTAAGATAAATTAGACTAAGGTCATTTAAAGGTGGTATTGTGAGATATATTATATGGTAATATTGTAAGATAAATAAGACTACTGTTATTTTAAGGTGGTCTTCAGTCATCCTAAGGAAGCATTATCAGACCTACAGGACTATAGCCTTTAGTGTACAACTGTTTTTCAACTTCCAACTTTAACTTACTAAGTAGAAATAAATATTGTGATATGTATCATGAAAAAATCTTTAATAAATGCATCATATGATATGTTTGCTATACTGCCCTCACCTATATATCACACATTTGGTTTTTATCATGTCATTAATTACAAGCTGCAGTTCAAAACTGAATCTCACTTGTGATTGGTCAGTTCCATGTCAACCTCAGCGACTCAGTGCCCGCATGGACTGCTCGACCAGTACAGGACTTGTCTCATGGGAAGGTGGACAGGGATCTTTGTCTTATCTCGTTCAAGCAGTGGGAGCTGAGAGATACCAGATGCAATGTAGAAGCACCAACATGAGCTGTTTGTTACCTAGCTTGCTCTGTGGCCAACTCTATAACCTCACTTCTGTTGGCCAGGACTACCAGTGTAACAGCAGTGTTGCTCAAGCATATCTACAGTCAGGTAAAAACTACAGTTTTTGCAAAAAATCCCAAGTAATTGCATGGGAAGTAATTGCAAATTCTGAATCATTATTCTAGTACTCATTTTGTATTGTCCACCTGGCTTCACCACTGCCTCTTGACATGTTTATCATATTATGCCATTGTTTAAGCTTTGGTTAAACAAGCATTCATTTATATGCACATGCATTGATGCATACACTTAGATTTACCTTTAGGTTAGTAATGATGCATTATTTTATATTACAGCCATTTGCTAAGGAATGTAAAGGATGTATTATGCAAAATGTATAAATAATCTCAACAAACTGGGTTAGAATCATTCCTTTCACAATTCATTTCATTTTTCATGATTTTGTCAGCAATATCAGCAAATGTCAGTATATCTGCTTACTGGTAGAATTTTCTTAAATGGTTACATGACTCCAAAATTAAACCCACTAATATGTTTCCTATTTTACTATTCCTCACTCTCTTCTTACTCAGTTCCCTGTGTGCCCACGGGTGTCCAGGCCTCCCTGCTCTGTAGCTCTAACTCAGCATCTGTGAACTGGCTGTCATCTAGTGGAGCACTGAGATATCGGGTTGATGCTGTGAACATCAATGGGTCTCACACTGTCTCCTGTAACTCCAGCCTGCCTTCCTGCACCACTGGACAGCTGCTCTGTGGAACGTCCTACAACATCACTGTGAATGCTCTGGATGACGTGTGCATTAGTGGCCAGAGTGTTGCCACGCAAGTGCGCTCAGGTGAGGGATCTGATCAGATGCATTGACCTTGATATGTAAGCAGAAAGATTTTCAAAACTGGACCATCATACACATGGGATACCATGGGATAATACAGAATAGTGCAGATACATTAGTTACACCATGATACCAATTTGCTGCCACTGGCTTAAGTTAACATACTTGATTTTCTCCACTCTGCAGCTCCCTGTGCTCCCAAGAATGTGCAAATCCAGAGGAACTGTACAGCTGGTGCCATGACTGTAACCTGGGCAGCTAATCCAGATGCAGAATCCTTTCGTGTGGATGCAGTGAGCGGAAACATCAGCCTGTCTTGTAACACATCAGACACACGCTGCACAATCACAGGCCTGGTCTGTGGTTTGTCCTTATCCGTAACAGTGAGGGCGGTTCGGAGCGGCTGTCAAAGTATACCCAGTGCAGCTGTACAAGCTTTATCAGGTAACTGTGCTAAAATAGCTACACCACACCAACATTTACAATAGCATCATAAGACAGAAAGGTTTATACTAGTATACCATATACCACCATATACTAGTAGTTTAGCATTGTGCAGTCTTCCTGCCTTTTTGGTACCTTTAGTAAAGGTACTATATGACATGACAGGATATAAAGAGACAAACCAAGACATGGAACAGGTGAATACAGTTGGGTAACCCAGTATAGGACAGGGCTAGAACATTAACAAAAGAACATGGCATTGTAAACAAAACTGCTGAAAATAAAGTGAACCCAATGCCCAGATGATAGCAGCTTTCAAAACCATACCACATGCATGAGGAGGCTGTGTACAATTATCATTTATGGCTTTAAAATGGATTAAGCCAAAAAAAGACACAATCAGACAACAGGGGTGTTAAACTAAATCCACGAAGAACCGGTGTGGGTTCAGATTTTCTTTACAACCAAGCAGTAGCCACACACTACTGAAAGTCAAGGTTAATTGATTAGATCTATGGATTAAAAACAGGTGGGATGAGGTGTGCCTTCTGTTTGGTTAGAAGGAAAACCTGCATCCACACCTGCCCTTTGTGGATTTAGTTTGATATCCCTGAACTACAACATTCCTGGTTTGTCTAGTAATCAAATGTTTAAACTTATATATAGCCAGGAGCAATTTTACAAGAAACAGCATCATTGGTTTGTGCAGTGTTTTGCAGTCTTTTGTGTGTGTGTGTGTGTGCAGCTCCATGCATACCTCAGATTCAGAGCAGCAACCTTGACTGCGTGACCAACTCAGTCTGGGTTTCATGGCAACAAGCATCTGGTGCAGACTCTTACCGGGTGTTGGCAGTGTCAGGGGATGGGAATAACTCCACCTGCAGCACCTCGGATCTCTTCTGTAACATTCCCAGCCTGCTATGTGGCACAAAGTACACCTTTCAAGTTATTTCCATGAACTCCTGGTGTGCCAGTGAACAAGACAAAAACTTGTTCTATATTGACACAGGTAAACACACACACACACACGCACACACACACATGCATGCACATTACTTGCTTGGCAGCAACTCATTCTGTAAGATGTGGATTTAAATAATCTTATGTAGCCTAGATTACCAAGCAAGCTTATCTAGATACCATAGCTTCACAACTTTAATTCTGTGTTTATGCATCCAAGCACTGACATAGTTATTGTCAAGTGAAAACACATTTTGTTCCTCTATAATGAGCAGACATTCCATGCAAAAACCTGATTTTTATACATTGTTTTGATAGACTAACTAAGCTCTTAAAATGTTCTTGACTTTTCCATAGCATTTCACTGCTAGTGCACAGGAATCCGTGATATGTCCAGGTTACAATTAAGTCATCCCATTTTATCTTTCTGTCATCTGCCCTCAGGGCCCTGCAATCTGACTGGTGTCAGTGTGGAGATGCAGTGCAACAGCAGCTCCATAAAAGTCAGCTGGCTCACCCAGTCAAGATCATCCGTCCTCACTGCCACAGCAGAGGGGCAGGACTACAGTGTCCTGGAGTGTAACAGCACCGGCAGGTCCTGTGTGCTTAACGGCATTCGCTGTGGCATGCAGTACACCATCACGGTCTCCAGCAGCTCGAATAAGTGTAGCAGTCTCCGCAGTCCCCCGTATTACATCAGCACAGGTATACACACACCCACACACCCACGCACACACACACTTATGCATGCACATACACAAAGAAAAGGAAGATAAATAAACACATTAGTGTTTCACTGAATGGTATAGGTGTGACAATCGATTATGACCAAAGATTCAATTCAGGTATTGACCCACTTAATTAGAATTATTAGTATTAGAAGAGTATTAGAAGTTATTAGAAGAGTATTAGAAGTTACTTAACTATAAATAAATAAATGCACAAATAAATAGTTTAATATATAAATTAATTAATTAATCAATTAATACATTTTTGTCATGAAAAAGGACATATGAAAATAAATGTCTTGAATTCATTTCTACATTTCCTTACAGCAATGTCTATTTGGTCTATTTATTTATTTCTACTTTTATTTATTCATTTCTACTATGTTTTATTTCTGTATTGCTACATTTATTTACTTTTACTTTCAGTTATTCTACATTTATTTATTAATGTATTTCCAAATTTCTACATTTATTTATTTTGTATTTCTGCATCCATATGCTAAGTGGTGGGAATTCCTAAACTCATGCTAAAGCAGGATTGGTCAGCTTATATTTAAGTTAATTAAATACAATAAGTATATGCCTTGGTGCTCTTTTCTTCCACAGTGCCATGCGCTCCTCAGGCACTGAGTGTGAAGCCATTGTGTGATACAGACAGCGTGGTGGTGTCCTGGGCACTCTCGAAACTCGCTCAGTCTTACTATCTAACAGCCATTGGTCAGGACGGTGACATCCAAAACTGCAGCAGCACCACAGAGACCTGCACCCTGAGCCGCCTGCGCTGTGGTCAGTCGTACACAGTCAACGTGATCGCGTCAGATGGGAACTGCAGCAGCCCCACCAGCCAGGCCGTCACTTTCCGCACAAGTAAGACACATACGATCATATTCTCAACACTAATTTCAAAGTCCTCTCAAACTACAGATTACACAAAAGGATAGATGATGGAACTGAAAGGGTTACAACTTTTCTATGTACTGTATTTAATACTGTTTTCAAAGGAAACACAGGATGAAGATAGACACTTTTAGATTTTATTTTACTTTAATATTTTGACCACCCATCTCTCATGTAATCTATTACCTGTCTCATGGTTCTCTAACTCCAGCATACGTGTTGCTCTGTCCTCAGCTCCATGCGCACCACTAAGCCTGAATGTGTCCAGTTCATGTGGAAGCAGCTCAGCCACGCTCTCCTGGTCCTCCAGCAAGGGCTCGGTGCTGTACTATGCCTACGCACAAGGAAACAAAAGTCAATGCAACACTACAGGCACTTCCTGTACCATAGAAGGGCTTCAGTGTGGAACATTGTACAACTTCAGTGTGCAAGCCTCAGATGGAATATGCAACAGCTCCCGCAGTCCACTGGTGCAGAAAGGAACAGGTAAATATCTATAGGAATGCAGCATGGAAACACTTTTACATGCATTTAGCCAGTTAGAATCAAACCCTGAGCCAGAGGTTTAGAGCTAGAAAATTGCAGAAGATCACAAAAGAAAGTAATGAAAGCATACAAAATAATGATGTGTAAAACTAGATACTGAATCATTTATTTAGCACTGGCTCTGTGTTCTGCATACTTGGTTCTTTTTTTTGTCTATTTGTCTTTCTTTCTTAAGTTATTTTTTTCCTCATTGTATTTCTATCTAATGAATGAGATATGGTTACACCAACATCCGTTAGTTGTTTTCAGTCCCTCTCCCCTCCTTCATACCCCTCAGCAGATAGTTTTTGTTTGTTTGGTTGCAACTAAAACAAATTAATCAAATTGAATAGGATTACAAGTCAAATGTATTGATTTCAGAGTATGAGCCTCTACTTCTTTCTCTCTGTTGAAGATATTATGACAAAGAAAACACAACTTCTTATGCAACTGAGAAAGCAGAAAGACCTTCCCGTGTCAGACAACTAACTGTTACAAAGCACTGACACTGGAGACTCCTTCCATAAATGTTAAATAAAGGTCTTCTTACTTAAGAAAACTTTACTACATTGACAATAAATTTTTGGATTTGTTAAATAGCAGCATTTTGAATAGTGCATTAATATTAATATAGTGATTTGCAGCTGCAATACTGTCGGACCTGTTGTTATAGAATTAGCACCTTCTGACCAATCAGAATAGAGAATTTAAAAGGGCTGTGGTACAATTGCCAATTAATCCTAACAAATGCAAATTGTATTCTTGGTAGTTAAAGGAGCCTTAATATATCTCACAGGATTGATGAAATAATGTCTAGTCTCTATCTATCTCTAATGCTCTCCCTGTCCTGCCCCACACAGTGCCTTGTCCCCCGACCTCAGTAACCGTAATCACTCAAAATATGGAAAATGCCTCTCTGGTAAGAGTCAGCTGGAGCGCTGTGACCTGCTCACCCGTGCAGTACCTGGCAGCGCTCAGTGGCCAGTTCCTCTACGACCCCCTCAGTCTCGTGCAGATAGCGTCTTACTGGACAGAGCAGACATACTTCGAGTTCCTTGTTCCTTGTAACATCATCTACTCAGTGGTGGTCATCGCCGGAAGTAGAGCAGGGAATGGAGAGCCTTCCTTTGCTGTCAATGGATCTACAGGTATCATTTTACATATCATATCTAAGCAAATGAGCAGAAAAAGAAAAATAGAAAAGTGAATGTAGTGTGCTATTAGACATCATATTTGGACCTTAATGACTATAAATATAGCATATATATATATATTACATTACAAATACAGTGTAGTACCTTTTTTCTAAACTAAATGGGTAAGATTTTTAAATTATGATTGTTAGGATTGCCCACTTTACAATGAACAAGCATTTATTTTTTCATTATTTGAAATTTAGCTCAAAACCCTTTTAACTGCATGAGCAAAGTGCAATCAGTAATGCACCATTAGGCAAATGTATGCAGATATATGCAAATTACCTCATGGCAAAAGCTTGTTATAGCAGTGTTTAGATTTTCTGAACATCTGTCATTAATGTCATATAGGAACATGTACAACAAAATTGTTACTGTACACAATATGTGTGTATTGAACCATATTAAACATATGTGTACCTAATATGTTTAACCTACACTTCAAGAAAAATACTTTCTACTCACTAGGTGAAGTTGTACCATAAGGCACTGAAAATGTTATCATATGATGAACAGACCATGCCCTTCCTAATTGTTCACAGCTGGACAATGAGGCTAATTGTTTTCTAATTTTGATTTTCATGTAAAAAGAATAAATAACATTTCCTTAGTCTTCTTCTCTTTCTCTTTTCCTCAGTTTTCTGCCCAGTGTACAATACCAACACTACAGGTCCTTCATTCAAACACACTCTTACATGATTAATGATAATTTTATTCAATACATGAAAGATTGTGTCTTTACTGTGATTTCATGTCTTTCTTGTGTACTTGACTGGTGTTTCGAAGGCTCAGCGCCAAGTCGCCTTAGGAGAGACTTACAAGCGGAAGCGGCGTTTCTGGTCGGACTAGAGAAAGAAGGTGAGAACATGTTTCATAAATTTCTGTATATCTGATATTATACCACAGCGCTGATAAATATGTGATTCTGATTGGTCAGAGGGTGTTTTTTAAGTAAGGGCTAATGTACAGTGAGCCAGTCATTATTGTGAACTAAACCCTGACAGGATGATGCAAGACCTCGACGTGAAGAGGACATGTCTTGAATCACCCTGAAGGGTTTTATTTCACAATCACAACTGTCTCACTGTACATTATCCCACTTATTACACTTTCTAAATGAATAAAAACAAAATAGAAATGATTGCATTGAAATGGCTTGTATGAGTCTATGGTTTAAATGTATAGTAAACTCTATAGCCTTCTTATTTTCGTTTCCATGAACCAGTCTTTAAATAGCCCATAGTGTGTTCCATTAAGTGTTTAATTGACTTTCTTCTTCAGTTGTCCAGCTCTTTGTTTCTTTTAACCTCTCTTGCTTTTTTGTTCTCTTTTTCTTGTTTTTACTGGGGACTGTTCAGCCTGTATAAGTATATAATCAGAACTGCACCCAAAGCAACAGTATTCAGAATTCAGTATTCAACGAAGCTGTTTAATAATTTTCTATATCAGCTTTGACAATTGTGCCAGTCTCAAGTTTATATTAATCTCTTCATTCTTTTGCAGGTTCTGTAGTAATAAATTACACAAGGGATAATTTAAGAAAGGTTTCTGATTAGTAATTATGAGAGTTTAGCCATTGGATTGACTCAATTAGATTCAATTAAAGTGATAAAAGTTTAATAAAATTGTATATGATATTGCTGCAATTTGTGATCTTAACATACCAAATGCCTTCTGAAAGCTGATGGACTGATAGAAGCATGTTTTTTAGTAATCATCATTAGATATCCATTTAGATATTTATATACTGTATACACACACACACAATCATCATCATAATAATATCATAATAATTGAAAAACAAAATGCTGTTGCAGTGTTGCCGGTGCCTGAAGTCAAGGATGTGCATATAGTAGGCGGGACCCTGCATGTGGAATGGGCTACAGTCACTGGTGCAAGTTATTACACCCTGATTGTTAGAGAAGACACTGATGGTCATCCCTTCAGGGTAGTACTCACTGTTCACGGTGAGGTCTCGGATGTCCCCAACCTTACACCTGACACACGCTACTGTATCACCCTGGCTGCTAAGAGCAACATTACAGAGAGCGCCTACTCCAGCCCGGTGTGCATCACCAGTGGGGTTCCTATATGAATCACAAGAACCATCATGTCTGAGTGGGAAAAGCAATATGGCCACCTACTTATACCTGCTTTTAGAAAATCTGCTGTAGCAACTTATGAGTAATATAATTACAATTATTTTTTTATAGCTCTACCAAAGTTCATCCAGATATCCAGTACTGTATTTCTCATTCCTGCACTGTGTCATTAAAGAAGCAAGAATGAAATACCAAAGTGTACTTATTCACGCATTTCTAAGAAAGGGCTGATTAGATATCTTGATTAAAATTCTTTAATTCTTCAAGAGAAAATGTGAGCTTGAGTCACTGGTGAAACAGATTTTATTTCAGTTATGTCACACTAACATTTACAGAGGTTTTACTCAATTTCAATATATTAATTTTCTTCACTTTCTGCAATAAGTGCTTTCAATTAAAATGTTTGTATACTGTATGAGTGCAAATAAAAGAATGTTTATCAAGCTGTATGTTTAAACTATACATTGTAGTGTCTTGTAGATGCACTTTACAGTTTTGTGACTTTTCATTAGTCCTTGTCATTAAGTCAGAGGAATGCTAATATTTACTGTTATACAAATAAGCCCTTTCTTTATAATGACCTAGTTTGTGTTGTATGTACAGAGTTTCTTCATATGTAACTGAATTCCACAGGGAGACTTTGACTTATACTGGCAGTTCTTTGGAATACCCTGTATTAAAATGCTATTATTATATTATTATTAAAGATCTAGAAATACACTTAAATGTCTATTATACTGGAATATTTTCCAATGAAACAGGCTAAGAATGTTTTAGACACTCCAACTTCATCGTTCACACTATAAAAGGGAATTTCCTACATTTCTGGCCACATTCCATTGGGGATTGTTTCTGGTTGTTGCATCCGAATGGGAACAGATTTTTGTATAAATTTAACACTACTGGACCAGCTTTTATCCAATCAGTATTGACATACGATGTATACACTGTGTTTTAAAAAAAAATGGACCCCTGAAACTTTTTGTTATAACTTCAATAAAACGGCTTTAATATCGAAAAAACGTTTGTACAAGCAATCTACA
>JAOVVG010000018.1:16239599-16258488 GCA_028566375.1 Leptodoras nelsoni
GACAGTCCTGCACAATTTGCAGACAACATTGGTCTGAGTACGGTCCGACTGAAAAAATCTGAAAAACTGCCACACTGCTGAGCTGACCTTTCCTTTTTTATTCACAATCTCTTCACTCGCTGTCGCACTCATATTCCACTTTTCACCATGCGTCTCACACCATGCCGGTTCAAGAAAGTTACACAAACAAGAGGGCGCGCACAAATTTAACGAGGCGGCACAACCAAGTTTGATACTGCTCCATGATTGGCTATTAGCGTGTCACTCCATACGACCAACCAATCTTGCTTCACAAGCGGGTGCATTTAACACTAGAAGCGCCGAGCGCCGATCTTTGCTCTGGTTTTTTCCAAAGAAAAAAATATATATCGTACGTTCTATCGAGCGCATTTTCTATTGATATTGATTACGTGTCTATCACGAAACATATCGTTATCGTTTTATTGCCCAGCCCTATTGCCCACTCTTCTTTGCTCCAAATTTGTCTGATTGCAAGGGCATTTCCTGTGCACAGCCCTCTTCAGATCACCCCACAGATTTTCAGTTGGATTCAGGTCTGGGCTCTGGCTGGGCCATTCCAAAACTACTTTTGGTGAAGCCATTCTCCTATTGATGTGGAGGTCTTTTTTTTGTCATTGTTGTGCTGAAATATGAAATTCCTCATCTTCAGCTTTTAAACAGAGGCCTGAAGTTTTTGTGCCAAGAATGATATTTGGAATTGTTCATAATTCCCCTCCACCTTCACTAAATCCCCAGTTCCAGCTGAGAAACAGACCCAAAGCATAATGCTGCCACCACCATGCTTCACTGTGGGTATTGTGTTCTTTGTGGTGATGCACAGTGTTGTTTTTGCACCAAACATACCTTTTGCATTTCTGGCGTACTTGTGACCAACTTGATGTAGGTTTTTCCAAGTAGCAGAGCTTGGATTTTTTTTTCTTTATAAGAAAAGGCTTCCATCTTGCCACCCTACCCAGTCCAGACATATGAGGAATACGGGAGATTGTTGTCACATGTAATATACATCCAGTACTTGCCAGAAATTCCTGCAGCTCATTTAATGTTGCTGTAGGCCTCTTGGCAGCCTCCCAAACCCATGTCCAGTCCAGTTCTTGTCACTGTTGTTCCACATTTTATGCTCTTGTTGATGACCATCTTCACTGTGTTTCATGGTATATCCAATGCCGTAGAAATGTACCCCTCATTTGTACTCCTCTTCTGACTGATACCTTTCAACAGTAAGATCCCTTTGATACTTTATAAGCTTTTTGTGGACCAGGGTTTTTGCTGTAAGATGTAACTAAGTAAAATCAGTAAAATCCTACTAGAACAGCTGGCCTTTATATAGGATTTATCAGAGTCACTTTAATTAATGGCATCTGTGTACTGACTACTATTGAACATTTACTATTAAGCTTGATTGTGATTGGCTAATTCTGAACAGCCACATCCCCAAACATAAGTGTGTGTGCACACTTATGCATCCACATTTAAATTTTTCCCCTCTAAACAATTTCAGTTTATTTTTTAATTGAATTGCACACATTATTGGTCACATTATAGGTGGAAATCTGAAATGACTCATCTTAGGCTGAGTTTTTACATCACAAAAACTTCACAACTTCTTATATCCACCATGTGAAAATAATTTATTGAGCAATAACAGTAATTTAAAATGACTGAGACGTAACAGCAAAGCCCTAATAATTACATGACATTTATGTGTCCGTTACTAATTTTTTGTTTATGCCGGTCAGCCATAACATTAAAACCACTGACCAGTGAAGTGAATAACATTTATCTCATTACAATAACACCTGTCAGTGCGTGGGATATATTAGGCAGCATGTGACCAGTCAGTTCTCAAAGTAGATGTGTTCTAAACAGGGAAAATAGGCAATCATAAAGGATCTGAGTGACTTTGACAAGGCCAAATTTTGATGATTAGACAACTGGTTCAGAGCATCTCCAAAATGGCAAGTCTTGTGGTGTGTTCTTGGTATGCAGTGGTTAGTACCTACCAAAAGTCGTCAAAAGAAAGACACCCGGTGAACAGGCGATAGTGTCATGGGTTCCTAAGGCTCATTTATGTGCATGGGGAATGAAGGCTACCCTGTCTGGTCTGATCCCACAGAAGAGCTACTGTAGCACAGACTGCTGGTTATGATAGAGAGGTGTCAGACAACACAGTGTATCATAGCTTGTGGCATACTGGACTGCGTAGCTGCCGAGTGCCCATGCACTACAGAAAGCACCTGGACTCATGAACATCAGAACTGGACCATGGAGCAACGAAAGAAGGTGGCCTAGTCTGATGAATCACATTTTAATGTGGATGGCTGGGTGTGTCTGCTTTGCTTATTTGAGGAAAAGAATGGCACCAGGATGCACTGTGGGAAGACGGCAAGCCAGCAGAAGCAGTGTGATGCTCTGGGCAATGTTCTGCTGGTAAATCTTGAGTCTTGGCATTCATGTTGATGTTACTTTGACATGTAACACCTACCTAAACATTGTTGAACACCAAGTACGCTGCCTAATGCACACTGCCACACTGGTCAGTAATGGTTTGAGGAACAGCCATGATATTAAAACCGTTGGTCTAATATTGTGTAGGTTCCACTTGTGCCATCGACACAGCTCTGACCCATCGAGACATGGCTTCCACCAGAGCTGAAGGTATGCTGTGGTATCGGGCACAGCAAATCCTGTCAGCAGATTAGCAGCAGATCCTTATCGGTAAATTGCGAGCTGGGGCCTCCACGGATCTCTCTTAGTTTGTCCAGCACATCCCACTGATGCTGAATTGGCCTTTGATCTGAGGAATTTGGAAGGCAAGTTAATACCTTGAACCCTTCATCATGTTCCTCAAACCATTCCTGAACAACTTTTGCAGTGTAGCAGGGTAAATCCTCCTGCTGAAAGAGGCCATTAGGAAATACCATTGCCATTAAGTGGTGTACTTGGTCTGCAGCAGTATTTAGGTAGGTATTATATGTCAAAGTAACATCTACATGAGGGCCAGAGCCCAAGGTTTCCCACCAGAACATTGCCCAGAGCATCACACTGCTTCTGCTGTCTTGCTTTCTTCCAATAGTGCATCCTGCTGTCAACTTTTCTCTCCGTAAGCAATACACACACACAAGGCCATCCACAAGATGTAAAAGAACATCATTTGATGCTCATGTGCCCATTGTAGGTGCTTTCAGTGGTGGGCAGGTGTTAGCTTGGGCACTCTGCAGCTACACAGCCCTATATAGAGCCAGCTGTGATACACTGTTTTCTGACACCTTTCAGTTATAACTAGCACATTTTTCAGCATCTGTGCTCTTCTGTGGGATCAGGCAAATGGGCTAGCCTTCACTCCCCATGCACATCAGTGAGTCTTGGGTGCCCATGATACTGTTGCCAGTTTACCAGTTGTCTTTCCTTAGACAACTTTTGGTAGGTACTAACTTACTAAGCCCATGAGCCCTGCAATTTTGGAGATGCTGTGACCCACTCATCTAGCATCACCATTAGGCCCTTAGTCACTCAGATCCTAATGGTAGCCCATTTTTCCTGCTAACTTCAAGAACTGACTGTTCACTTGCTGCCTAATATATCCTACTCCTTGACAAATACAATTTTAATCAGATAATTGAGATAATCAATGCTGTTCAAGTAACCTGTACGTGGTTTTAATGTTATGGCTGATTGGTGTATGGCCTATTAAAATATTGAACAATATAGAGTGGCTACTTAGACTGTAGCTCAGTTGAACAGTTGCCATAGAAACAATTCATTATCAAGTATAAAGACATAATCTGAGCCTTTGTTTTGTAATGCCAATATGATTGCTTATTCCAAAATGAACATTATTTGAAGACAATACATTTGCCCCCAAACCAAAATAGCCTACAGCTATAAATACCAGCTGAATGTGCAAGGTCAAAATTTACAGTCTTTGCTCTTTATTTGTCTTACAGACATTTTAAACCTTAGGCCTGGGTTTCAGCCATCAGCCTTGCCTTGGCTGTCTTGAAAATGGAAGAGATCCATACGCACTGTGTTTCGTGTGTGAGTCGGCGCTGCATGGTCAAGCCTGAGCCTGGCATTTCCTGTGATCTCCTTGCCTGCCCGATGGTTTGCGGTGCTGTTTTTCACAGCTGTAAGGTAGACGAGCATCGGTTGTTGTGCCCGCTAGAGAGGGTACCATGCCTCAACTGCAGCATTGGCTGTCCTTTTATGCTGGCCCGAGGCAAGATGGCAGAGCATCTTGAGGTGTGTCCAGCTGGTGTAGTATGTTGCACCATGGAATGGAACAGGTGGCCGGTGAATTACGAGGACTACCGCTCCTATGAGAGGTTGAGTCGGGATGCAGATGAGGAAGAACAACTAGACATGGCTCTTGCCTTGCAGGACCAGCGTACCATGCTGGCCTCACTCAAACTTGTATCTCTTGCACCCACAAATTGCCCGGAGAGAAAACCACCGCTTGCAGAGATGCAGGAAAGGCCTAGTGTAATTGCAGATGTTATGGTTCCTACCATGCCACTTGAGGATGACATGGATGTGTCATCTGTGTGCTCAAAAGACATAATCAGCAGTGGGATTAACGGTTTGAACGAGAAGGATTATGGTGAGCTTTATCAAACCACGGTAGAGACGACCAAAAGCCTGTCTGCTGCTCTGAATGTTCTGATACACCTCAACGCCTCAGACAAACAGTGTACAA
Source organism: Leptodoras nelsoni (assembly GCA_028566375.1). Lineage (NCBI taxonomy): Eukaryota > Metazoa > Chordata > Actinopteri > Siluriformes > Doradidae > Leptodoras > Leptodoras nelsoni. The sequence goes on from JAOVVG010000018.1 coordinate 16,244,314, forward strand.
CTGCAAGTGTTTCAGCAATACAACCAGAATTAAATGGAGAGTTACATGAAGTGTTACTTATGAAAGAAGACACTGAATCCAACTGTGATAAAATAGTCAGTGGGGTTAGTGGTTTAAACGAGGAGCTGCAGCCTCAACGTCATCACACCTTGAAGGAATTGGGGAGAAACTTGGCCTCTGCTCTTGGTGCCCTTGGAGATGCTGTCAAAGGCACTGAGCCAGGCTGTATGTTCAGCAAGACCAATTGTGGAATCCATCAGTCAGATACCTTTGAATGTGCAGACATTGAAATGAAGGATAGTACCTCTGAAAATGAGGTTGAGTTTGGAGCAGGTGGTGGAATTGATGGGGATTCAGACAAACTTCCTGGCCACATTAATGAAGAACTTTGTCAAGAATCTTTAATCAGACAAGGAGATGGGGATGAGCAAAGTTTGTGTAACAATGCTGTAACATCTAAAAAATCACAGAACCATACTTTCGAACAAGCTGCGGTAGAAGCGCATGGTAGTTCTTGGGAGTTTGTTGATCCATTAGTTCCGCACAAACCAGAAGCGAGAAATGAGCAAGCCACTGTTCTAAAGCAGGAGGCATCTGGATCACAAGTTCCACTGTTACAGCCACCTGTGCATGCCCAAGCTCTGGTTGTTCCCAGGGAAAGTGTGCTGCCTTCCATAGCATTAGACTTTGAAGATAAGGCTTTTGAGAGAAAACTCCAAAACCTTCAGTTGCTCCGCAATTTTATGCCTATTGCACTCAACGGACGAAAGGGGTGCTTTACTGAGAGTGTCCTGCACAGACAGGATCGTTGTAAAATGGAGGACAAAGCTGTGGACACGTCTGATCTGGAGCAGGAGCCTCAGGATGACCCCTTGGGCCTTGGTGAGATTGACTTCACAGCTGCGGCGTTGCTCTTTTGCCTAGAGGAGTCGCCACGTGCCCGCAGAATCTCTGACACTGTCTATGCCTTTGGTGGCTCATGTGTTGATTTTGGTACTCAGACCTTCAGTTTCCCTGCTGCTATCTTGGCGACCAACACTATGGTTGGTGAGGTGGCATCTGCATCGGCTTGTGACCGAGCTGCACCCCGTCTCTCGCAGCCAAGTCCCTTTTGTACTTTACGATTAGATTTGACCCTGGAGCAGCTGGTGCCAAGACCCAGCTGGGCCCCTCGTGAAGGTTCTATGTTCACATTTGAATGTGGCCAGCTGTTCCGACGAGAAGAGTTCCTCTCACACTTCCGCAACGTCCACGGAGATATCCACTCGGGGCTGAACGGCTGGATGGAGCACCGATGCCCGCTTGCCTATTATGGCTGCACTTATTCCCAACGCAGGTTCTGCCCCTCCAGGCAGGGCTCAAAGATTGTCCATGATCGACACCTCAGATCATTTGGGGTTCAGCCCATGATGGCTGTAGTAAAAGAGCCTGAGTGTGATCGGTTGAGCTCATTGCCCTTTGAGATCCTACAGCATGTGGCACGGTTCCTGGATGGCTTCAGCCTGTGCCAGCTGTCTATGGTGTCACGTTCCATGAGGGATGTGTGTGCTAGTCTGCTGCAGACACGGGGTATGGTGGTGGTACTGTGGGAAAAGCGGCAGTATCCTGATGGGAAGCGATCTTGGCAGATAAAAGACAAGGTAAGCCATAGACCATGTAGTCTAAATTTAGATTACAAAGATATAAAGATACAGTCTCACTCATTTACATTGTCACTATATGCTATGTCAACAGTGGGTTAGCACAGCAGCAAGAACTGTACTGCCATTGCTGTTTTTCTGTAAGAATGTTTTGCAGTGCGTCAAAGTAGTGTGTCTACATGTAACGTCTTTTTTGCAGGTGTGGCAATTCAGTACTGCTTTCAGTCCTGTGACCAGGTGGGAATTTGCAGACATTTCCAGCATGGCGGACCACCTGAAACGCTGTCCATATAACGAAGTCCATAGAGAAGTAGAAGCTGTGCCACTGCCGTGCATGTGCACAACCAGGGAGCTTACTCGAGACGGGCGATCGCTCCGTTCCGTTCTCAAGCCAGTATTATAACAGGAACAACAACACTTTAACACCAGAGCGAAAGAGCTACAACACTACCTTACCTAACCTCTTTAATCAATAATGTCCATCGCTATGTACATAAGACAAATTATTTTTTTGAGTTAAGATTATTTTTTTTATATATAGTATATAAATCTAACAACTGCTTGGTTTATGATCAGTTTTAATGACACGTGCACTAAGAAGGATTTTCATTGTTTGTTTCTCACAGAAATGTGTGGTAATGTTTAGAGCTGTTCTGCCCATAAGGTAACACTAAAATGTCAAAAATAACTCAGTTGAGTGAAGTCAAAGAGCCTTAAGCTGTGTATTTGCTTCATGGAATTGGACACAGTGGAGTCACTTGTAGATTTCCACATGCTCACTTCCATCAAGTGCTGTTGATATGTCCATATGCTCTGGTTGATATTATTGGACATCTTTACAGAACAGGCACCAGTGCCAGTGGTGAAAGTGGGATGGATTTGAAAACATTTGAGTGGTAATACCTTGCCACTACCAGCTGTCATCATTGTTAGTAATCCATTGCACAGATGCCCAACCCTGTTCCTACTGAGAGTTCCCTCTGTCCTACTCTGGAAGTAACCCCTCTCCTACTCAGTGCTCAACTCGGAGGGTTCTGATTAGTTGAATCAGATGTGTTAGAACATGGAAAATGCAAAATGTGCAGGGCAAAGGGTACTCCAGGATTCACAGAACCTGCGTCTTCAATACATTTTCATTTTCAGTTTTGACAATTTGACAACCAACAACTGATTCTAAACAAGCCTGTGACTCTCTGGCTTTGATGTGTTGACTTAGGATCAGAGTTTGTCAGTTACAATCGGGATGTTATTCTGCACAAATATGTTTGCTATTTCCATCAAAATACACCTTTATTTTCTTACAGTATGAGCTATCAGTGCATGTTGGCCATATATCATTTGTTTCTTCTGCACTTTACTGAACCCTGTCATGCTTGGAACATTGTTCAACCCAGAGATTGTCATCATCCATCACTTTTTATTGTAGGAGAAAATGAGGGTTCCACTTTAAAGACACTCTACAAGCACTTAATACATTTATAAAGGCAATGTAGCACCTTCTTAAATATGTAACAAAATATTCATAACAGAAGTTGAAATGCGAAATGTGTTATATCTCCATGAGTGCATGTTGAATGAAAATATTTGTTGGCTGTTGCATTCATTTCCAAAGGCTTTACAATATGTGCAGTTAATCTCTCTGCAGATAATAATAATGTGGTCTCCTTTCAAATATTGTAGCAATTTTCAGTCATCATCCATGTATGCATTTTTCTGTTCCATTTTGAATTGGATTGATGATCGGGAAGCACTGAACTAGCTCATAACACAAAGCCAAGTTTTTGTATTTATGTTAAGCCCTTATGTGGTGGTTTTCTGTGTTGTTATTTTGCTGCTGCTGAAGAAGAAGAAGAAGAAGAAGGAAATAAGTGTTTGCCTGAATAAGCGTGCTGGCACCAGTGATCTGGAGATTAAGCCAGGACATTATACCGTCCGGACCTGCATGCGGTTTTGGTTGTGTTTAATAAAAAGATATTTTATTATCTTTGACCCTGCTGGTGTTTTATGGTTCAAAAGGAGCATGCCAACTATACGAGTGAATATACTCAAGTCATTTAAATGTTAAAAATCAGTGACCGCAAAGGTCTACTTTTTTACATCACATCTCATAAACAGTCTGGAACGTTATAATGTTTATATGAAGCTGCTGAACTGTGAATCTAAAAATTTAGCCTTTATTAGAAAAGGTCACGTTCGCTTGAGTGTGTCCAGATAGCCTTGCTTAAGTTTATATTGTTTGTGGAAATAAAGTTGCACAATGCTAAATGCTAAAGCTCTAGTTCCATGTGTAGTTCCTCCCTCTGTCCATTTGTCCTAAATTCAGAAACTAGTTATGAATACTATTTCATGTAACTTGCTTTATACCTTTGTACTTGACTATTTTGGAAGTGGTAATAGTCACTGTCACCTGTCTGTTGCTATCAACCATGAGTCGTCAACTGTTGGACCATATTCTGGTTGTGGACCAAGAGTACTTACAAAATAATGTGGCGGTGTACATATTGTAAAATCAGGTCTGTAGTTCAGCTATTTTTTGAGCCAGCATGATTTTGTAATGTCCTCTGTTATAGCCAATTGCATGCATTAATATTTATGTCAAATATTTTTAGCTGAAGGCACCTCAGCAAATCAAAGAGCAGCTTCATGGCTGGATGTTCACTCAGAAATGAGTGTGTCCCCACAGCTTTCATAGATTTTTCATTTTATTGACCTTCTTGTCTGATAAATGAACTGACAATATCTCACACTTAAAAAAAGTCCAAGCTGTTAGAAGTGGTAATATGCATGGCTGCTACAGAACAAAACCTCTTCAAATCACTAATGATTAAGGATTAAAGGGTAACAGTTTTCTCCATTAAGTCATGCTAGTATTGGACCTTCACAACTTCATAAATTTTAGCTGAATATCCCAGGTCTACACAATGTACTGATCAAACAGTCAATAAACTCACTTTGATACTATAGATTTAAAGTTAGACATAAAGTTATATAGTTATATGTTTTGTGGGCAACAGGGTGGCTCGGTGGGTAGCACTGTCGCCTCATAGCAAGAAGGTCCCTGGTTCAATCCCTGGGTGGAGCAGTCTGGGTCCTTTCTGTGTCGAATCTGCATGGGTTTACACCGGGTACTCCGGTATCCTCACACAGTCCAAAGACAAGCATGTTAGGTTAATTGGTGCCCCTAGTGTGTGCATGAGTGTGTGTACCCTAGGATGGTTTGGTGCCCTGTCTAGGGTTGTTCCAGCCATATGCCCTAAGCTCTCCCATGACCCTGAACAGGAATAAGCAGTTAAGGTGATGGATGGATGTAGTTTTGTGGTTGAAGTTATACACGATAATGAAACCAGAAAAGACTGATTCTTGTACTCAAGGTCCTTCTAACTCATTAAAAAATGCTTGGCTCAGTAGTATACAGTTATAAAAGAAGATTGATTTATAATTGCACTATGCTGTATCACCCAGATGACTGTAGGCTCCCTCTTGAACCTTTCCTCTCAAGCTTTCTTACTTATGTTGTCAGGGAGTTCACCTTTGGCTTGCTCATTAGTGATCAATTTAAATCTCTAGATTTCTGTAATACTGCTTTGTGACAATGTTTGTTGCTAGATGCCAAATATCCAAAACACACAATGTTAAAACATCAAATGAGCCAGTGAAGAAGCCTTTTTTTTCTAAGCGTGTTTAAATGTGTTTTTGTATTGAAAAAAATGTCATTTCTAATGTTTACAAGTAACAGCTTTAAATGCTTTAAATGCATTTAGGATTATTTTTCTGTCATTTCTCTTCTATCTGTGTTTAAACATGTTTTTATAATGAAAATATTGTCATTTCTAATGTCTACAAGTAACATCTTTGTGCTTTAAATGCATTTAGGATTATTTTTCTGTCATTTGTATCTTCTATCTCTGTGTTTAAAATGTTTTTAATGAAAAAAATGTCATTTCTAATCTTTACAAGTAACATCTTTGTGCTTTAAAGGCATTTGGGACTCTTTTTCTGTCATTTGTGTCTTTTATCTGTGGTACTAACCCGGAAATGTTTACAGAGTTCACGCTGTTGCCCTGAAGGGTCTTGGCCGACTGGGTGCTCAGTGAGTCAGATCACTTGGCTCAGTTTCAAGACTCCCAAACGGCTCCTTGCTACATTTTTATGAAAACCAGCCAAAGCTGTTGGTCTTCGCATATGTTTATACTGTGACTTTAACGTATTATAAAATGCATTTAAATGAAGAAGAATGGTCGATTACGATGCTTTGAGTATGTGTCGGCTCACCTAAAAGAGTCGGTTCATTGGAGAACGACCAGCAGCGCTGTCACACTTAAAGGTTAAATATGACGTGAAAAGATAGCGCCATGACGTGATTCCTATTTCAGTGTGCGACTGATACAGGCACTGGTTTTATCCAGGCGTTTGTTATTTAACGCCTTCAGAAAGCAGACTGTGTTTATTTTTAGCGCGGGATTTTCATTAATGCAAGAGTATTCGTACACAGACTGAGCACCACTTAATTCGCTGTCGTTTCACCGAGAATGGTTTTGTTTAGGTTTGGAGTTGTGTTGACCCCCGAGCGCTCGGAAATCGAGGTGTTTGTATCTGGATCCCGTCCGGAGCTCGGCGACTGGGACGCCGGGAAGGCGGTGCCGATGAAGCCGACGCGGACGCTGGCGTGCTGCTGCGACCCCTGCCTGTGGGTCGGGGAAGTGCAGCTCACTGAGCCGCACACAGACAAGTTCTGGTTCAAGTTCCTTAAGCGGCTCGATGGGAACTATATTTGGGAAGGTATCTGTTGATTGTTGGGAGCTGTATTGGGGAAAGTATCTGTTAGATTAAATCATCCGTAAATATTGTAATGATTTCTTGTATACGCTTTTTAAAATACCACAGCGCTGTTGAATTCTCCATTCTGATTGGTCTGAAGGTGTTGATTCATTTTCTCGAACTTTCTGGCAGCTGACAGAAGTGGATGTTTTCTGTAAGGAAACATTTGTTTAGCATTTATGGAAGGAGTCTCCAGTGTCTGTGCATTGACTAAAACTTTTTAAAAACTTTCTGTTGTTTTCTGACACTGGAAAGTCTTCAGGACAGAGTTTACACTTTCTGGCTTCTCGATATCACGACAAGCTGCATTTCTTAACTTCAACAAAGAAAACAACTTTTTAATGGCTATAATGTAAGCAATAGCAATAACTTGTTTCGTTCATGAAATGTAACTTTAAACTTAAAAAAATGTGCAGTTCATTCATTATTCATTCAATCACTCATTATCTAATTATCTGAGCCGCTTATCCTACTGTTGGGTTGCGGGAGGTGCTCGAGCCTATCCCAATGCTCACTGGAAAGCAGGGAAACACCTTGGACAGGTTGCCAGTTCATCACAGATTTCTACCTTTAATTTCTTAAATATATTTAAAAATATGTAAGCGTTGGCTAATTGCTGTGGTATAAGAGGAATTAAACACCTTTGGATGTCTTCATTTTGGATAAAACCACATCATATCCTCCCATCGCTGATTATGTTCCTACACCCGCACACTTTGCTTTGGATTGTCATGTAATTGGATCTATTTATTTTTTTGCTCACCATGTAGCCTGCTAAACAAAAGAATTAAAGAACCATCACCTTGATGAATTTGCAAAAATGTGATAACCAGCCTGGCCAACCCAGAATAACCCAAAATAAAAGTACATTAAATTGAAATAAATTGCAAAGTATTGGTGTATTACATTAAGATTAATTGTGTTTATAGCTTGCAGAATAAAATGTAATGGGCCGTGTTTCTCACTAGATGGCATTGATGCTGCAGAGAAAAGACACACACACACACTTTGTCCTTCTGCCCTGTTGGAATTTTAAATTGAATTAGTTTGACATTTAAAACATTGGGTCATAAAGACAGAAAATGAAACTTTTTCATGTGCTTTTTGTCATGAACCAGTTTCTACTGACCTCATTCATTCCATACTCCATCAGCGACTGAGTTTATTCATTTTGTCCGGCTTTATTTATTTTTTGCCAACACACTCATTTTAAATGGATCCCTAAGTAGGGCTGCTTCAATACACTTTTGTTTTCTTTGCAGGAATAAGTTTTTTGTTTCTCTGTTGGCATGCTGTGATTTCCTTTTCATCATGCAGCAGCACATATTTGGATATGCATAAAACATTTTTTAAACAATCTGGCTTGATCGCATGGCTCTAAACTGTAATGAAAAATGTCAGTTCCCTCAGTTGTCAGGGTGTCTGGAATCGTAGCACTGCCTCCATGTTCAAGAACATTACATGTTCAGGACACGCAAGCCTGGCTGGAACTGGGATCCTGAGGAAGTTCATCAAGTGTTCATCAAGCGTTTTCCCTGCGCTCATTCATTTGTCTTACATGTTGCATTGATTTTTGCCAGTCTTTTGCCACAGTTTTGTCACATTACAGAACAGCATGCGGTCAACATATGCATCATGACTTTAAAAAACAAAGCAGACAGTCTATCTCATTCCAGCATAGTAGCACAGCACAGTGATGGCCTAAGCATTAATATTTAATACAAATATAGGTTTAATGCAGGCTTCATATTTGATTGCATTCTCATGGTTGACAGAAGTGACATGATGAGAAATGAACACAGCAGTGCAATTTTTCCCCTGACATTTTCCATAACTGTGATCCTGTCTCACAGTGCAAGCCGAGTTTGCTTCCTGCAGATATATCATCACAGACCTAAACACAGATCATAAAACGGGGAAGTGTACTGAACATTCTCAGCAAAAGCAGTGCTACTGTAGTAAAAGTGAATACCATGTTTGTATCTTGCACCTTGATATTTATAATATTTCAGTATATACCACCTACAAGAGAAATTTCTACCACAACCTTCTGTCCCACGTTGGTACTTCCCAAAAATATGGCACTCTTGCTTCAGTAGATAACTTCCCCATGGATAATGTAGATTTGTACCCAAAAACTGCTGCTGGACTCATAAAGACTGTCCTGTGCTCATGCCAGGACTCTTATTCACATTCTGCTCATATTGAACATCCTTTTAACACACTTAGTAAAATTTGATTATACATTAGGAAGATGGCTTCCCTTTATGTCTACTTCCTCAGATGTCTGAATGCTTCATGAAAATGACTATTGTTAAAAACGTTATACAGAGACAATGCAATTAAATTGGATTGCCCTTGCTGCATTTAAATAAGTCACATTGCAGAAGGAAAAAAAAACCCTTTGAATTTCCATTTCATATTGTCTTTAAAACCAGACAAAGAGAACGAGCAAAAAGGATAGGAAGTGTTCATTCATTTTAGTTTCTTTTACTTTTTGTCCAGGTAATGGCCCTCATCACGATCGGGAGTGTGTGTACAACCAAAGCAACATGGTTGATGGGGTGTATTGTCACCCGATCGGTCACTGGATCGAAGTGAGCGGCCACACTGACGAGATGAGACACACAACCAATTTCTACTTCAGCGTCGCTGGACAGCAGGCCATGCACTTTTCCAAGTGTGTACTCACACTGTGACAAACACTATATTATATTACATCATTTTTCAGTCTCTTTATAGCCTCTTCATTGTGGTTCTTTTACTTTTGTACTCAAGCTATCAAACGTGCACAAAGCAAATACACCTAAATCACCACATACTTACTTCAAAAGACAATGCCTAGTTCATCAAGTATTAAATAAAGTTACATGTACATGCTGTATTTTCATAGACATAACTAAAATGAAACTCAGATTCAGGAAAAAGTTCTAATTTTTTTCATACTAATATGCACATGGTGAAAACTGGCACTCATCCATAAAACAGGACACTTTTGTGGCACAGCTACATTTAGTTACACTCACAAAGCTCCATAAAAGGGAACACTCACAAAATGCTGAAAATGTGAAATTACATCCATACAGTGAAAGAGTGATTCCTAAAGGTAGTGTGTGGCAAAAAAAACGCTTCTCCTTATGCAGCCACTTCAGCACAATCACACTAACTCTTTGACAGTTATACCATTTGAAGCAATTGAGGCTTACATTAATTGTGAACATGGTGTCATTGGATGCGAAGCACAACAGCAGCCCCTTGTGGAAAGTTTCCAGGTGTTGACCATGAGTGAGTGAGTGAGTTTGTTAGTGACTGAGTGAGTTACAATCCAGTTCCTTAAAGAGCTTTGTATCTATAAATATACTCATGCTCTCTTGTAGGATACTACACAATTACACACTTGTGTAAATTAGATTTCTGGATGAAGTCTTCTTTTAAGTCTTTTCTGACTGGCAGACCTGTGAATGTAAGTGATGGTCAGGACATGGTTACATTCCTGTGTTTCTCTCTGAAAGAAAATGTGGTAAACTGTGTATATGTGTTTCATTGTGTAAGTTGAGTGGGAGTTCATCCACCATCAAGCGTTAATGCTCTGTTATGAATATTAACAAGTAGTGTCAGATGGGAAATGAAATGATTAAAGATTGTTGGTGTGTGTGTGTGTGTGTGTGTGTGAGCCATTCAGATGATGTGTGTACCGATGGATTAAAATCAGTGGACGTAAAGGAAAAAAGAAAAGGACAAATGGTCAAACATAAAATAGCATTTCTCAGAAGTGTTCTTTCAAACAGCATCCGATATTTTTCTTCCTCCTATTGTGTCATCATTTCTTTCCAGATCTCAGAAGGTACATGAGATTGACGCAAGATGCATTAACCCTAAAACTTCCTTCCTTCAGCTTTTCGCTTCTATTAATTTGTTTTCCAGCTGAATTCTATATTTGAACTTTTTTTGGTAATGGTGGAGGAGAGCAAGATGGTTAGACTGAAAGCCCCATATAAACAGACTAGTTAGGAAGTCAAATTGTAATTATTGTTTTGTTCATTTCTTTGGCATGTTCCTCAGGCTTTTCAGACTTGTAATGATCCACAATTGCAACATATTATTAGAAAAACATGTTGACCTACATGTTGCCTAGCCTGTGATACAGCAAAGCAATGATTATTCACCAATCCTGATCTCCTGATACTGGAGTGAAGCATTTTTACATACTGAATTAAAAAATTATCCTGCTATTTGTCAGGAGATCTGAATGTTTCTAGTCTATTTTTGAGGCAGCAGTTAGCTTCATTTTAAGGTTATTAAGATTATTCATATTAAGGTTAACAGCTATGTACAAATCCCATTTCCAGAATAGTTGGGACAGTGTTTTCAATGATGAACTTAATTCTATATGTTAAATATAATTTAGAAATTAATTGCTGCAACACACTCAAAAAAAGTTGGGACAGAGGTGTGCTTACTACTGGGTCACATTACCTTTTATTTTAAATGATACTTTTTAATCATTGGAAGTTGAGGATATTAATTGTTGCAGTTTTGCAAGTGGAATTTTTGCCCATTCTTGCTATATACAAGACTTGAGCTGCTCAATAGTCCGTGATCACTGTTGTCTAATTCTCCTCTTCATACTCTGGACTGCAGATCTGGACTGCAGACAGGCCTGTCAAGCCATGTTACTGTAACATGAGCATTTTTTTTTTTTTTTCGGCAGTGGACCAGAGAACTGATACTTGGTCCTCTTAAAAATGGTGGTCTGGATGTCAATACTTGTATCAGATGTGGAAGCTAGCCAGTTGCTGCTGCACAGAGGTGGTTATAGGAATTTTTATCTGGGATTGTCCAGGTGTGGCAAAGGTATGTCAGGAGGTTGGCACAATGTGTTGTTAATATGCACACACAGCACATTTTTATATGCATTGGTAGTCTACTAACAATAGGCTAAAAATTCAATTAATAGGCTACATGCATATATTTAACTGGTGATGGTTAGTCTTCTGTTTGGCATAACGTGTATAGCCAAGTAGGTTAACATTAACAATGACAAATAAATAGGACCTTATTCTGAGCTCATTTACAAAGGTTAAGGCTATTACACAGTCAAATGCTCTAAACAAGCCAGCAAATCTTGGTTTCTGTCTCCCTCTAAATTAATTAATAAAAATGACTTAATTATAATATACCATACTGTATACTTATTATAATATAATACAATTAGCCTGGTTGTTTTGGGATAAAAAACACATAATATTAAAATAAAATAAAAAAGCAGTTAGTCATGGTACATCAACATTAAACACCAATTTACAGTCTTGTTCCAAGGAACAATGTGTATTACCATCTTGCAGTTCCAGAGCTTTATAATAATAAATCATTCTCTGACCTGTAACTAAACCTTTGCAAGTATTTGTGGTCATGGATATATAAACAGCCATTCAAGGGGCTGGTGAGGCCTTTTACCAAAAGGTAGGCTACTTTGAGAGAATATGTAATTTATAAAAAAAAAAAAAAGAAGAAGAAAGAAAGAAAATGTAATTACTCTTATAATAATATTGTCTGAAATACAAACAAGAGAATATCAGTTAAAAATTACTGTTCCAGGTTGATACTGACCTTCAACCATGCAATCCAATGTATCTACTGTATATACTGCATAAATAGTTTCTATTTAAAATGAGAACGCCACTGTACAGACAACTGATGCATACTCAAATTAATTGTTTCATTTAAATGAATACATATCAGAGAACACTGAATGGTTACACGTAACCAGTGCACGAATGTGCAATGTATTTAAAGTGATTTTGCAACCTAAATTGATGTGAAATGTGAATGGAGGACACATTAGTTAGCCTACATAAGTTTATTGTTTAAAGTGGTCATCCTAAAATTCCTTGGCAGACTTGTTACACGGCACACCAGGAACATTTGTGTGCAAATGAATTTCATCTGAGCATAGCTGAAAAGAGCAAAACAGTTTAGAGGCTTACAAATTACACTTAACTTACTATTTGTAAACTGCATTGTCATTCCACTGTGAACTTGTGCGTCCTGTTGCACATTTTGCAGTCAGAAAGTGTCTTTTGATTAATGTTCTGCCAATGACAATGCCCCATTAAAGGCAAAGTGAACACCCATCCCACAGCTAGCTGAAAGCCAATGATGTGGTAGAAGTTTTGGGGTGGTGCCTGGGGTGGCCAGTCATTTACATTTACAGCATCTGGCAGAGGCCCTTACCAGAGCAACTTACATTTATGTCATTTACACAACTGAGCAGATGAGGGTTAAGGGCCTTGCTCAAGGGCCCAGCAGTGGCAGCATGGCTGTGGTGGGATTTGAACTCACCTTCTGGTCAGAAGTCCAATGTTTGACCAACACTGGCCCAATCAGAATGAACCCAGACTTTCAGATAAATAAATATTTACATAACATAAATATTATTACAAAGTATTTGAGACAAATAATTAAAAATACAATATTTTGCAAACTTGCATGCACAAAAGTGAAATGTTGAATTTAGCAATCGATCCAGTTCTTCTTTTATGTAAATGCAAACATGTGATTATAAGCCCCACCCCCAAGCAAGCCCAAAATTGGTCCTGAGTGCTGACTCAAATATTCAGGCCAAGTGTGAAAGTGGAAAAATATTTATGGTGAAGAGTGAACAAAAATCTAACCAAGTTAGTTTGTGCTCTGCCAAAATACACTATACTGCCAAAAGCATTCGCTCACCTGCTTTCACATGCATATGAACTTGAGTAACATCCCATTCTTAATCCATAGGGTTTAATATGAATTTGGCCCACCCTTTGCAGCTATAACAGCTTCAACTCTTCTGGGAAGGCTTTCCATAAGGTTTAGGAGTGTGTTTATGGGAATGTTTGACCATTCTTCCAGAAGCACATTTGTGAGGTCACCGATTTTGGACAAGAAGGTCTGGCTCACAGTCTCCACTCTAATTCATCCCAAAGGTGTTCTCTTGGTCTGAGGCCAGTCAAGTTCTTCCACACCAAACTTACTAATCCATGTGTTTATGGACCTTGCTTTGTGTACTTTGCGCGGTCATCTTGGAACAGTAAGGGGCCATCCCCAAACTGTTCCCACAAAGTTGGGAGCATGTAATTCATGAAACCTCTTGCTATGCTGAAACATAAAGAGTACCTTTCACTGGAACTGAGGGGCCGAACCCAACTCCTGAAAAACAACCCCACACCATAATCCCCCCTCCACCAAAATTTACACTTGGAACAATGCAGTCAGACAAGTACTGTTCTCCTGGCAACCACCAAACCCAGACTCATCCATCAGATTGCCAGATGGAAAAGCGTGATTTGTCACTCCAGAGAACATGTCTCCACTGCTCTAGAGTTCAGTGACAGTGTGCTTTACACCACTTAATTTGGCACTTTGCATTGATGATGTAAGGCTTGGATTCAACTGTTTGGCCATGGAAACCCATTTCATGAAGCTCTCCATGCATTGTTCTTGAGCTAATCGGAAGGCCACATGAAGTTTGGAGGTCTGTAGTGATTGACTCTGCAGAAAGTTGGCAACCTCTGCGCACTATGTGCCTCAGCATCCACTGACCTCGCTCTGTCATGTTACGTGGTCTACCACTTCATGGTTGAGTTGCTGTCATTCCAAATCACTTCCACTTTGTTATAATACCACTGACAGTTGACTGTGGAATATTTAGTAGTGAGGAAATTTCACGACTGGA
>JAOVVG010000018.1:16287439-16298099 GCA_028566375.1 Leptodoras nelsoni
AGTTCCTTCAAAAACTGTGTGCAAGTGTACATAGAAGAATTGATGCTGTTTTGAAGGCAAAGGGTGCTCACACCAAATATGTCTGAATCAAATTGATTTGACTATTAGCACTTCCATTTTTGAAAGCATTCTTAGTTTACAGCATTTTTTCACACCTGCCTAAAACCTTTGCACAGTACTGTATATATTTCATCTTTGGCATGTAGAATCCAATCAGCTGAAATGTGGACTCGTCTGACCACAGAACACATTTCCATTGTCATTTGGTCCATTTCAGATGACTTCAGGCCCACAGAACTCACTGATGTTTTTGCACAGTAATACTGCCCTGAGGGTTTGATGGTCATACACATTCAGCAGCGGTTTCCACCCTTGGCCATTATGAATCGAGATTTCTCCTGACTCCATGAATCTTTCCCTGATATGAAAAATGATGAACTACAACCTATCCTTGCATGCAAACACTAAGTCTTTGGTGGATGCTCCTTTTATACTCAGTCTTGACAACCTCACCAGTTACCATTTGAACTGCTAATTGTGGAATCTTCCAGAAGAGTTTTATTTGTGTTATGTCTTAGTTTGCCTCTGTCCCAACTTTTTTTGAGTGTGTTGCAGGCATCACATTCTATTGTTTTTTATATTTACAAAATGCAGTATGGTTTGTCAGTGAAAACACTGAAAATGTTTTCTTCGTACTTTTATCAGTTAAATATCAGTTCAAGCAATTTAACACAATTTTTGAAAGTGTCCCAACTTTTCTGGAAATGGGGTTTGTACGCTGTGTTCTGTTAGAATTACTTTTCAGGCTATGCTAAAAAAAAATGTTGAAATAATTATTCATTAAAAATGCAGGGGATGATGCAAGAAACAGGAAATCCATTTTGAAAGGCAGGGGATTAACATAGAAAGAAACAAACAAACCAATAATGCAAGATTCTTCACAAAGTTTCACCTTTCTCACTCTTTTTATTTTTTAATAGAAATTTAGTCTGAGTCTGTGTGAGCATGTGGGAAAAAATGCCTGTGCTGTGGGAGAGAAAGAAGCAAAAATCCATTTAAAGCCTATTTATCTACTTTGAACAAGGTCACCTAGACTGGATAGCCCTGAGCTGTGGATTAGATTTGGGTGGGTGTGAGACAACACACACACACACACACACATACACACACAAGAAACAAAGAGAAAGAGAGGAAGAGAGAGAGAGAGAGAGAGAGAGAGAGAGAGATTAATAGCAACTGGAATTTAGATGGGAAAGGTGTTCCGTTTAGCTGCGCTTCACTAAAGCCCCTTAATTACGGAAAGAGAATAGCCACAGGAGGGAAAAAAACAACTTTCCTAAGCAGAAAAGGGAAACAAACAGTCCAATATTATACAATGCACCACAACTGACACCAGTATTAGCCAGGATGGAGGAAGAAGTTTAAAACTGCTGACATGTACCTTTAACACCCTTGAGCACTTGGTCTAGACAAACAAATCTGTAGAAACAGCCTTTGCTGTTAGAAAAGTTATTGAAACGCCTCAGTAATTCAAAGAAAAAGAGTGACCACTTACAGAAGTGCTTACAGGGGGCCAAGTGGGATTTCATAGAAAGAAATAAAAGAAATAAAATGATAAATGATATTTACAGATATGTCCTTGCCAGGAGGAAACGGTGGCGTCTAATGTGTTTTGGAGGATTGTTTCATTTCCCAAACCTCTAATTATAACTCTATATTGCAACTACAAAGTTTTTCTAAATTAAAAACAGCACCATATGTCATGCCTAGGACTTTAAAAGCAAAAAAAGTTCCCTAAAACCAAATTGTAGTCTTTCCTCTGGGAACTTAAGTATTAAAACCCAAAGCAAAACAAAACAAAAAAATGTTTGAGAAATCTCAATAGCCTTTCCACTTCTTTGTTTCACATGCAAATCCATCAAGAGCAGTGCTGAATGGATTCATCTTGAGCTTGTCGACAGAGTGCAGACTTCCATTGTGAGCTAAATGTCATCAAATGCCACCAATTCGTCATCATGACTGACAGCATGATGATAATAAAAAGAGAAAAGAAGAATAATAAAACAAAAGCATTCGGGCTGGGAATGCTCACAGGTGCGACCCTGAGATTCTTTTGCTGATGAAGAGATCATAGAGATATTTCACAAACTCCAGGGCCTGACAGAAGTGAAGGTGACTGTTGACTGAGGCTGTCTGTGTTGAATAGTAAAAAAGTTTCAAACAGTGATGGAAAGAGTAGTAAAAATCACTTGAATTACAATCAGTTTTAGGGAAAACGTACAGCCAAGTCTCTTTACATTTCTAGTTCCAAAAAATAAATTTCTTTCTCATGTCCAAAATCGGGTATGTTTATTCTGGAATCTGTGCCATCACTGCTCTATGGATCAGTGCCATCTTTATATGAAACTCTAGGGTGGCTTGTTAGTATAATAAAGTAATCTGTGTTGGTAATGTTTTCCTATAACATCATGGATCATCGCCACACTGAAATTCCAACACTTACTATTTACTCCCAAGGGCCTAACCGAAACCTTCACCATATCAGCCTCATCAATTTTAAGTTTTTCTTTGTTAAATCACATTTTTTAATCTGTTTATTATTAGCCTTATATTATATAGAGCATCATCTATACAAGTCCGTGTGAATGACATGTTACTATAGAAACAATAGCATATTAGAACAAGTGTTAATATACGTCTGTATTCAATGTACAGCCGCTGTTATGTAAGGGATAATGTACAGTGAGTCAGTCGTTACTGCAGAATAAACCCATATAGTGTGTCAGGGCCCAATGCAAATAGGACAAGTCTTGAATCACCTTGAAGGGGTTTATTTTACAATAATGACTGGCTCACTGTATATTATCCTGCCTGGGACGTGGCTACTTACTAAGGAATTCAATCATTTGACACAAAATATTGAAAAATGATTTTATTGCTTGTGCTAAAAAAAATACCCAGTTAAGATTCTAGCCTGAGAACTGCATCCATAGCAAGGAAAACGCTATAGCCTTTTTAATATAAGCCTACTTAGCATTATAAATCACGCTATGTCTGTATTCGTCAAGTTTGCTGATTACTCTGTCGTCCAGCATTTTGTGTAATTGAACCTCTCTTGCTTTTCTTATCTTTAATGGGGACAGCTCAGCCATGAACCATGAATCTGTTTTGTGTTCTCCAAATACATTAAAATGAATGTAGGAAAGATCCATGGGGTTTTCTGATGAGCAACGTTTTCCCACAGGGTGTCATGAATGAGCTGACGTTGTTTATTTTGTTGACTTCTTTTACCAGAATTCTTTCTGCATATTCATAGCAGTGGCCTGATGGCCTGAACAGTCTGTTCTATATAGCAATGGTCTGTTATTGATAGTAACGATCTCTTGTTCATAGCAGCAGTCTGTTATTTATAGAAGCAGTCTCTTATTCATAGCAGCAGTCTGTTATTTATAGCAACAGTCTGTTATTTATAGCAATGGTCTGTTATTCATAGCAACGGTCTGTTATTTATAGCAACAGTCTGTTATTTATAGAAGCAGTCTATTATTCATAGGAGCAGTCTGTTATTTATAGCAACAGTCTGTTATTTATAGAAGCAGTCTATTATTCATAGTAGCAGTCTGTTATTTATAACAACAGTGTTATTCATAGCAATAGTCTGCTATTTTTTGCAACAGTGTTATTCATAGCAATAGTCTGTTATTTATAGCAGCAGTCTGTTATTTATAGCAATGGTCTGTTATTTATTGCAACTGTCTGTTATTTATAGCAATGGTCTGTTATTTATTGCAACTGTCTGTTATTTATAGCAATGGTCTGTTATTTATAGCAATGGTCTGTTATTTATTGCAACTGTCTGTTATTTATAGCAATGGTCTGTTATCTATAGCAATGGTCTGTTATTTATTGCAACTGTCTGTTATTTATAGCAGCAGTCTGTTATTTATAGAGGTGGTCTGTATAAGTAAATAAATTCATCTGTATCAAGTATATTTGATAAGCATGGATAAATTGATCGCTTACAAAATATAAATAAAAATTCAGATTACAGAATATAAAATGGCTAAAATTGAGACATTAGTGATAAAACATGATGTACTGATTCTCCAGCCGTAGGCTCTTTAAGATGGTGAGATATTTTCAGATATTCACTCAGCATGTAGGCTAAAAGGTTAAGTTGCTCATAACAACACACAGCTCTAGAGACACCACATATCAGCCCACTGCTGGTGTTAAAATAACTCAAATGCTTATTTTCCTCGACCATGATGGGAAACTAAACTGATGAGAACCACTGTGACTGGGTTCTTGTGATTTATTGTTTCCCAAATATTCTTGTGCTGGTGGTTCATGATTACCTGCTCATGATTACATACTTTCTGTGTTATGTAAGGAATGAAACATAACAGGGAGTTGCACAAGGCATACATATGAAGGTAAGGATGGAAGTAAAAATAAACTCCTCATTAAAGGAGTTTTTATCATTAGGTTTTTAATCTGATGCTAAAATATTAATACATTATATGAAATGTATTAACACGTTTTGTAATAATTATTAATATCATATCATATATTAATTAATCATGTTTAATGAATAAACTACATATTGCAGTATTTTGATCATTTAATGGATTATTTGAATGCTTCAGATTTTGATAATGCTTCAGATTACACAAACCCCATTACCAGAAAAGTTGAGACACTTTCTAAAAATGCAATCAAACTGTAATTAGTTAAAACTTTTATTTAACTGTCCACCAAAAGACCATACAGACTGTTACCCCTGAAAAGTGCCAAAACCAGCATCTGTGATGGCATGGGGGTACATCAGTGCCCATGGCATTGGTGATCTGCATATATGTGAAAGTATCTTTGGTGTGGAGGCTTATATTGGTACTTTGGAGAGATATATGCTGCCATCAATATGACGTCTTTTCCCAAGCACTCAATGTCTATTTCAGGAGGACAATGCCAGGCTTCATTCTGCAGGAGTTACAGTGTGGCTTTGTAGTCATAGAGTGTGTGTACCTGACTGGGCTGCCTACAGTGCCAATCTGTCTCGTATTGAAAATGTATGGTGCATCATGAAGAAGAGAATCAGATAACAGTGACCACAGACTGTTAGCAGCTCATGTCTTGTACACAGCAAGAAAGGGCAAAAATTCCACTTCAATTCCTAAACAATTAAAAAAGTATAATTAAAAGAAAAGGCAATATGACTCAATGGTGTCAGAACACTGCATATGGAGCTGTGTAGCTGCAGACCAGTCAGAGTGTGCATGCTGACCCCTGTACATCACTAAAAGAGCATAAAATGGGCACATGAGCATAAGAATTGGACCATGGAGCAATGGAAAAATGTGGTCTGGTCTGATCAATCATGTTTTATTTTACATTATGTGGATGGCTGGGTGTGTGTGTGTGTGTGTGTTGCTTACCTGGAAGAGATGGCACCAGGATGCACTATGGGAAGAAGGTTAGCCAGCGGAGGCAGTGTGATGCTCTGGTCAATGTTCTGCTGGGAAACCTTGGGTCCTAACCTCTATCAGCAAGACAATGTATCCTGCTACACTGCAAAACTGATCAGGAATGGTTTAGAACATGACAAAGTGTTCAAGGTGACTTGGCTTCCAAATTCCCCAGGTATCAATCTGATCAAACATCTGTGGAATGTACTGGACAAACAAGCCCTGTCCATACAGGCCCAACCTCACAACTTACGACTTAGACTTAAAGGATCTGCTGTCAAAGTCTTGATGCCAGATACCTCATCACACCTAAAGAGGCCTTATATATTGCAAAACAATTATGAACAAAAAATTAATTAGTCTTAATTAGTTTCTTTAAAATATTTTCAAAAATTATATTAAGTACATGCATTTGGTTCGTTTATATGTAAACATACATTCCTGTGCTGGTCACCGGACAAATAAGTGTCTAATACTGAGCCATAAACTTCTGGCAAGCAGATGACCTGAAGCTGCCCTCTAATTGGCTGCTTCAGATTTGATCTTGGGTGACATGTCTGTGTGTCCTGTACATGCTCATTTCTGTTGGTAGCGTATCAGTGTTGTATTTATTTTTTTGACCTCGTGATTGAACAATTTGCATAATTAAGCTTGTTAATTGACCGCTACTGAGGAGATGTATCACCAAGTTTCAGGTTGCCACAGCATTTTTTTTTCTAAATGAAAGAAAATTCAGTTTTATCTCATAAAAAACCCACATTAAGGAACAGAGAAAATAAATATGTCTGCCATTACAGTATAATTAAGATTTACATTATAAACACATTATAAATCCTAATTAAGGGACAGAGAATATATTGTGGCAATGGCGTGAAAGGATGTCAATTTATTAGGAACACTGCATTTTACAAGGTGGAAAGAGAGACTGAATTAAGAGGGGAAAAGGGAAGGGGAGTGACATACAGCAACACATTTTTTACAGTCATGGTAGATTGACATAAACACAGTAACTTGCAATGAATGCTGGGAGAAAGCTATAACCCTGCCCCACATTACCCGAAACAGCCAACCTGCTTCTTAGTTCCAGTGGCGGTTGCCCTAAGTTAATGTCTCATGTCCATTGGATTAATGTTATTACATGATATCATATGATTATCAATGGTCTTAACATTTAATTACTCTTGACCCACAGACCCTTTCTTTTACCACTTCCTGTCTGCTTTCTACACAGTGCCATTAGGACAGCAAGGCAGATTTCACAGTGTTGTCTAATCCCTTCTGGTTATAGTCTGATCCCCATTTGTTGCTGTCACAAGCCCTTCATGGTCGCCTGGTTCCCGCTGCGCTCCATCATTTTCATCCCCCCAATACACATACACACACACACAGACACAGCAGTGTGTAATGGAGTGTGCTTCCTCGTTCAGCAGGAGACAGCAGCTCCAAAGCTTTCACCTCTCCACCAGCACATTATAAGATTGTACACACAAAAAGCCACAAAAGCTTTGAACAGGAGTCACATGGTGCATTGATCTGTCTCTTTTGATGATCACCATGGCTAAATTATGGGTAGTCCTAATTATTATTTGTCTGTATTCATCATTTTATACACCAGATATATATTTTCTGGCAAATGAACCTTTTTTATTTTAATTTTTAGATTAAATTGTTTTTCTCAATTGAACTGTGACGATATTTAACATTCAATATAATATTTAGATTTAGATAAGATTTAACCTCATCTCATTCAATTTGTAAGAACACTAACAAGTAATAATAAACTGTGAATTGTTTTATTAAACATTTATAGATTAAAATATTGTCTACAGGATATAAACTTAGCTCCCTAGTGATTAACTAGTTTTTGTATATAGCACTGAGTTGAAATATAGCTTCAGAGGGACTTACAAGAGTGCTTAGTCATTAACTTGGAATATCCAATGCTAAGGCTGATAGACCTGAATTCAAGCTACTTTGAGATACTGCTAGAATAGCAATGTACTACCTATTAAACAATAAGTCCCTAATAATAAGTATAATAAGTATTCCTAAACTACACAAAACCAGTGAAGAACAAGACATAGGGAATACAAAAACTGCTATACATGTGGTAAGAGCTTTGAGTTAGTGCTCATTCAAGTGCTCTCAAAAGAGGTGGGTCTTCAGACACTCAGGGGGAGTTCATTCCACCACCTTGGTGTCAGGACAGAGAAAAGTCTGGATGCTTGCCTCCCATGTGTCCTGGATGACGGTTGGTTCGAGCTGAGCCATACTTGAGGCACAAAGGGCTCTGGGTACTGTAACATATAGTACTGTGCAAAGGTCCTAGGCATTGTATTGTTGTTTGGGTGCAACTTTTGTAATTGATGTTTTATTGATGATTATTGAGTCAGCACAAAAACATTTTACATGCCATAATCAGAGTGTCTTGCCCCAGTAGGTTAAGACTTGGGGTAGTAGTTCAGAAGTTCGCGGGTTCGAACCCCGATTGGGGCTGCTGCTATTGGGCCCCTGAGCAAGGCCCTCAACCCACTGCTCAACTCTGTCCCAACACCCTGGGGAAGGGTTGTGTCAGGAAGGGCATCCGGTGTAAAAACTGTACCAGACCAAGATGCGGACTTGATCCGCAGTGGTGACCCCAAGGAATGGGAGCAGCCAAAAGAGAATCTGCCACAGTTCTTCTGGAGACTTTGACGGTCATACTTACTTTTTTGCATGCATACAAAAATTAATGTAATGATTTTTTGTTGGAAAAGTAATGTTTGGAAATATAAAATCTTTTTGTACTGACTCAATAATGCAGAACTAAAAAAACATCAATAAAATGTTTAAATAAAAATTGTGCAGTACTGTATATAATTTTTGTTAGATAATTATATAATAAATTTTTTTAGAAAGTAATGGTTTAATTTAAAATTGCACAGCAGATGTCTATTGTAGAAACAACATTGTCATTATGTGGTCACTTTTAGAAGTGTAGCATAATGCTAGCAGTGTAGCCGTTTCAGATTTCCTTCATACATCTAATTGAGATATCAGTCTAAGCAGCATGGGACCTGGAGCGAATAACCCTCCCTGCCCTCTTCTCCCCACAGGGCTCAAGCCAGTATTCTGATTGCAATGTCAGCTCAATCATAAGCAGTTTCACTGTCAAGAGGAGGCCCAGAGCTGTGATTGAGTGCTGAAAGAGCCTCGGTGGGGTCACCGCATACACGGTTAAAGAGAGACTCTGTGTTAGTAGTCTCAGTGTTTCGGAGGAAAGTGTTTCTACTGCATACATAAATCTGCCAATTTGCTAATAATGAAACTCAAAGCTGTAACTAAAACCATTGCTCAAGTTGGTATTATAATTATTATTACGACTGTCATGCACTTGCATTAATGTCAGCACCAGGCTAAATATACATGGGCATTGGGGAGGCCAAGGATTAGTTTTTGAATTGCAGTCCAGAAAAAATTCTTTCATATAATGGCTAGTTTAATAATAATAGAAATGCCTTTCATCATGGTACTCACTGTGATTATGCTGCACATCCCATAAAAGCTTAACATTTTAGTTGAATTATTAGAAATAAATGCAAATAGGCAAGATGAAAGAGTTTTGCAAGCTCACAGTCCAGCTGTTATTGCTAAATTAGCTATTAACTCATAATGATGGCCATCAGCAGTTTTCAGAAATAGTATAAACCATTGAAAAGATGCCAGGCTGTTTTTATCACTTTGACAATGTCTTTTTGTTTGCATACTACTCAAATTGGTGTGGTCAGCATGTAACTCTTGTACTCTAAAGAAATGCTACACCAGCCATGATTGTAATGCATCGTGAGTAATCATTGCATTTTTATTCACAGCAGATCAGTGTATGAGATTTGAACACTAATTTAAACAACACAAACCATCACAGATTCAAGATCAAGATTTGTAATCTGTAACTGACTTAGACGTATTCTTGGGATAATCAAGAAGAGTTTATTAGATATGGTCAGAATATGAAATGAAAAATGCAAAAGAAATGATCACATTAAAGTCTTTCTTCTCTTTATTAAGAGACATTTATGCGGTACAATCATCAGATAACAAGCTCTTTCCCTGGCAAAAGTCTTTCCCTGCACAGAGCTTGCAAAATAGTACTGTTAAAAATAAAACCAAATGAAATTAATCGGGCGACACGGTGGCTCGGTGGGTAGCACTGTCACCTCACAGCAAGAAGTCCCGGGTTCGATCCCCGGGTGGGGCGAATATTCTTAGTGTAAGTTGTTACCGTGATATCATAGTGATAGTTTATTAGAATGAGTGAGTTAAGAATAATATAGCTGAGATTTGCAGATGTACTCTGGGATCAGAGCTGCTGTTGTAGAAATCTGGCCAATCAGAATGAAGAATTTAACAGCTCTGTGGAGTAATTATGCCTTTGCAAGGTTTGTAGTAACTTATGTGTTTACTTTATGCTGTGCCACCCGTGGCACTTCGCTTCTAATTATGATTGTTTATGATCCAATCTAATGTGCATTTTGGCTCAGGTTTTACAACTAATGCCCCCTAGTTCATCATTAAATTGCCCATGCAGCCATTTTCTCACTTTTCCAAATGGCATAAACACAACCATACTTGGTCTGGAATTGTCCACTATGTCAGCAAAGTGATATTGTATATGTAGTTTTGATGACAGTAAAACACACTTGGCTGGAATAAAGTCAGATATTTGTGTTTACTTGGGCAGCAGTGATACTGTTTTTGTATCGATAATGTTTGGTATCAAACTCATTGGGATTTTGTCTCCAATTAATGATCCAAGAGTGTTCGGATGAAATCCCAGCAAGATCTTTAAAACACAAGAATAATGTGCATGCTTTGAGTTTAAACTGTAATTGGAATTTTGTGAAAAGTTTTTATGTGCCTATGTCTGTGAAAGTAAGTAAAAGTTACTGATATTCAATGATCGACTGATTGATCGATGAACTAGACTCATCTGGTTGCAGAGATTTATTGAAAACAATGCTATTGGTCAGTCAGTCATTATCTGTACCGCTTATTCCCAGTTACGGGGTCACAGGGGAGCCGGTGCCCGGCCGGCAACTCTGAGCGCAAGGGCAGGAACCAACCCTAGACAGGGTGCTAATCTATCGTAGGGCTCATACACACACACATTCACACTCGCATTCACACACTAAGGGCCAATTTTCCCATCACCA
>JAOVVG010000018.1:16344152-16357828 GCA_028566375.1 Leptodoras nelsoni
GCCTTCAGTGAGAATCTACAATGTAAATAGTCATGAAAATAAAGAAAACGCATTGAATGAGAAGGTGTGTCCAAACTATTGGCCTGTACTGTATATGTAAACCCGTCACGTGAATCACAGCTGGCACCACTCCCAGAACTGCTGTTACAGAAAATTAATCAACACCACCTACTGCAGCGCTATGGCGTTAAGTACAAAAAGCCGTTCGGGCAGGAATTTGTTTTAACACGAACTGAAAAAGTTTGGTAACTTTTAGATTATGACGATGATTCAAAAAGAGATAATGAATGCTTTTATGATGACTTAAATAAAAAATTCACAGCACACACTTATGAAGTGAACACGGCACTTCTACAGAAAACAAAAGCTCAACCGGTATTGGATAAAAACGCTATATCTTTATGCCTTGGTCTTAAGGCAAAGAAAGAACAATAAAACACTATAATTACAGAAAAAAAACATGCATCAGTGTCTCTCCTGTCTTTACCAGCGAGAAAAGAAAAGCTTCTGAAGGCTTGATTTGTGAAGGAAAACAAAATCAATCCACACCCTGGTGTGTTTAAAGCCCTAATCTGAAGGGAATGAGTAAACACCGCCACCACCACCATCCCAACACACACGCACTCAGCTACACTCAGTGCTCCAACATGGATGGCATTGTGGCATTTAATTAGCACCATGTAGAGCTCTGGGATTTGTCGTTTTCAGGCATAAGAGGGTCATTTGCATATAGAGATAGACGTTCATGGATTTACAAGTGAGAAGCGAGGGATTTGAAGTTTAAGAGACTTTGATCACTTACTACTTAAGCTGAATGATAAAAATCAGAGAGATTAGGGATTTGTGGTCTTTTTTTATGCTGATGAGTAAAATAGTATAATAAGGAAAAACATTCTGTAGTAAAAGAATCCTGACATCCTGATTCAAAACATTTTTAAGAAACGGCCAGTGCTGGTTTATTATTCAGCGAGCGTTCTGTGTGTCTGAGTGTGACAGTGCAACTGCTTACATCTGTACTTCTCCTCCAGGTGACCTTTACACAGCGAGAGCAGGCCGATCTTCATGGACAGGACACGGATCTTCCCACTGCGACCGCTACACACAAAACACAGAAGAGGTATATAGTATGTCAGCGCTGCTGAATTCTCGAATGTGTTTGGTAGGAAGTTGTTGATTAATTTTCTAGAACAGCAGCTCTGACGGTAATTGGCTGTAATTCAAATCATGGGTTTATGCTAATACGCTATTGTTTCTATAGTAACGGCTCCTTCGGATGCTCGACAAAATCTAAGCCTAAAAATAAATGCTGCTGTTTAACAAAATAAAGCGTGTTATCGTTAATATGGTGAACTTTTCAGTGAGGAGACATTTAATTAGCATTTGTAGAAGAAGTCTCCAGCTTCAAAGCTCTGTAAATAATGGAAGATGGAAGAGTCAGCACTTGTCTTAGTATCTGGGGTTTTTTTTCTTCAAAAGAGGGAAAAAAGAGAGGCTGGTAATGGAAGTGGATGTGTTTATCACTACTATGAGGTAACTAAATTGTCTTAACATTTTTTTTTCTCCAGGACAGATTTTTCATGTTCTCCATGACAGAATCTAAGATAGTGTCCAGAAGATCACCTAGATCAAGTTTCCCCATTTCCAGTCTTTTTTACCCCAATTCACCTAAACCAAAGTTGGCCAACCACGTTGTACAAGACACATGATACCAGCTGACCACATCTTTTCAAACTGCTGCAACACAGGGTGGCATTATAAGCGCTATCCGCCCTCTTCCGCATACATGAGCGGATACATGTCTATTATTGGCTAGTGCTGCTGTGATTGACAGGGAACAGAGAGGATGCTATTTCTCCCACCCAGAGAGCACAGCCAGTTTTGCTCGCCTGACTCCTAAATGTTTGATACAGATTGGAACTCCATAACAGGACGAAAGTTTTTTGGATGCGAAGTTGAATCTAATTGTGAAAGATTAAGCCAGTGAAACCTTTTGCACTATGGATGTCCAGTTAGTCCAGATTGCAGCAGCTGCTGCAGCAGGAACCGTATTCCTCACGCTTCACTTATTGTCAATCAAATATCAGACTGAACTCACTGATTACCATCATTCAATTTGCTTCCGTCCTATATCCTCACTTCAAATCTTGGCCGCTATCAAACTCGATTCAGCTGGACGCTTTTATCCACTTATAAGCGATGCAGCACATAGTTCTATGCTAAATGTACAGCTCCTTATATATCTACATTGAATATGTGATGGTAATAATGTTTGTGAATATATTTAAAAGGAAAGTTCAGGGCGCTTTCACAAACTCAACAAGAAGTAAAAAGGAAACCA
This sequence comes from Leptodoras nelsoni, assembly GCA_028566375.1. NCBI lineage: Eukaryota > Metazoa > Chordata > Actinopteri > Siluriformes > Doradidae > Leptodoras > Leptodoras nelsoni. Next base: position 16,346,491 of record JAOVVG010000018.1, read on the forward strand.
TGACAATGGCTATGATTCAAATGAAAATAATTAAATACGCAGGACAAAGTTCCGGCAACAATACAAGCTGACATAAAAGAAAATAAAAGTATATACCAAATGCTTCTGAACCTTAGATTTAAAAAAAATGCACATAAAAGCCTGTAAGAATAGAGGCTGAAAGGTTTTGAAAGAGCATTCCCAAGGTTGGAGGGGTTGTTTTAGTAATCAATAGTCAATCCTGAAGCAAAGCGTAGCTACGGTTACTGCAGTGATGACGCAAGTGATTATTTTCTCTATTATAGCACGTCCTGAGGTGCGTTCTTCCTTTTATACCCCAGTGATTTGCCATTTATCAACTAAAGAACAAATTTTTCTGTCTGTGTATAGCTATTTGTAAAGCTGTACAATGCCCACAAATCATGTTAATTCCTGTTATTGCTTACATTAGCAGCTATAAACATCTTGCTTGGACGTTCAGAAGACAAAAACTGCAGCTCGACTTATAAAAGCCCCTGTAAACCTCATAAACTTCTGACCTTAATACTTTCACTTTCGGAAAGAAAACGGCAAGCTATGGCTGTGTTCCAGGTTAGTTTTACCTCATTTGCAACCTATCATTTTGCAATCTTTTAGTTGGTCAGGAAGTAAAACTTTGACATGCTTGATATCACTCTGAAGAGTTACAAAAAGTGCTGACGCTAGTGCTTTTGAAAAACTGTCTGCATTCATGGACGTTCATGGAGGGAAAACAGTGTAAATGCGATCTAAACCCAATTAAGTGTCTAATCACAGCCTGAGGGAATTCATTTGCCCTTTATTATAGCATCGTACTGAAAAGGTGGCAGGAGCCAGTACAGGAAGTGCAGTTAAAGCATGGATTGTGTGTGCACGTGTTGAGGCGTACGTGTCGTAGACGTTGAGGAGCCAGTTGAGGCACATGTCGACGCAGAGTGGCACGTTCACCAGGTCCTTGTGCTCCTGCTCCAGGTCGTCGTAAACGGACGTGAGACAGTTAATGACCTCGGGGACGGAGAGCTGCGCTGAGTTCGCATTCAGCTTGTGCTGCTGGAACATGGCCTGAGCGACAGACAGGTCCAACAGGTCCACTGCGGGAGACATGGGACAGGAAGACAGCATCGAGTTAGTACTCAAAACAGAAAGAGTGGCAAAAGAAGGTGAGTTCTGCAGCAGCCAGGACTTTAGTCAATAGACCTTAGTAAATACTCTTAGTATTTAGGTGATTAGCAAGTCTCACGTCTCTGACACGAAGAAATCTAACAAAAAGCAGAAAAAGGTAAAAACAAGAGGCAGTGAGCTGGCAATAACACACTAAAGACTGCTCTTCCATTTCACACTCAAGCGTATATACACACACACACACACGCACAGATGAATGCTCTTTGCGATGGTAATTGCGGCAAGTTAATTGGGCTGAGAGAACAAACAGAGGTGGTCATGCAATACTAATCAAATACTGCAACACACACACACACACACACCTTAACCCTGACTGAGAGTGTCAACGCCTACAGGTTCGAAAATTAAAAATTTTCAAAATATTACTAATCTCAAAATTCAATCTTAAAGCATAGAACACAGTGCTTGGTTTCACGGATCTTCTTTTCTTATCATGATCAATTATCTAAAATGGTACATCATTTACTTTAAGATAATACTAGGAAAACAAGCATTTTTATCCTCTGCTAAATAACACTGATGAAGGTGGTACAAATTTCTGCATTCTAGTGGGCCAGTGGTAGCCCAGTAGGTAAGGAGACTGAGATTCAATGCACACACAGTGCCAATTCCAAGCCTGCATAATTGCATCAGGTCAGGCATCCTGTGTAAAAACCTGCACCAGACAAAGATGTGGGGACCCCAAGGAATGCGAGCAAGCCGTAAAAAAGAGAAAAAATGTTCTATCCTCTGATCTCTTTTTTTAAATCAGGATTTCAAGATATGTGTTGTTTATTTTGTTTTATTTCAAAGAAATGAGTTCAGTACAGACTTTCTGCATGCACACACAAACGTACACCATCTTTCTCTCTCACACGCTGACACACTTACAACAGAGTGCTTTCTGCAGTCGCCGTATCTTCATGGCAGTTCTGTAGGCGGAGAATCGCACGTGATTGAGATCAGCTGCAAACAGACAGGAAGAGTCAGTTGAGCGTGTAAACACCTCTCATACCTTCTAACACACACACACACGTACTTCAGACATTAGCACAGCTGTCATTAGCGTTTGTGCTAATTATAGTGCGCTGCTGCTAATGTGACGTGTGTGAGTCGACTGCTCTGACATCACTCTGAGTGTGTGTGTGTGTGTGTGTGGTGGTGTACACTGGCTAGTAATTGGTTGTCAACTGTCTTCTGGGTGGACATGTTTATTGAGCTGAGACAGAAAGTAAGAAGGTGTGTGAGGAAGATTATATGTTTGTGTGTGATGGAGAGTAAACATTGGGAAAAAAAAACTGAAAAGCCTCACCGAGGGAATGGTAGAGCTCGGTCATTTTGGGATGATCCCAACATGTCGTCTGTGTCTGGTGGCTGAGAGAGAGAGAGAGAGAGAGAGAGAGAGAGAGAGAGAGCTTTAGTACATAGCTGTTACTTTATGTCTTCTCTGATCTGTTACAACTATTAAACTATTAACTATTACTATTAAAACTATTTCTATACTTTAAAAAATAAGTAATGTCTGTTTGCCGTACACTAATGACCTTCACTAATGTTTAAGATCAAACAGATTCAAGCACCAAACACTGAACTGTAACGTAAAAGTGGCTTCACATTACTGTGCCTGGATTTGTGTCAATAATCCTCTTCAATATCTCCATAGGGCTCATACTCTCTCTCTCTCTTACACACACACGCACACACACACACACACACAATCAGCTGCTCAAGAGGGAACAATACAAGATAGAGAGAGAAAGAACAGCAGAGACAAGATTGAGAGAATTAAAACCCACTGAGACGCATCAAACTCTAATCATGTAGAGAGAAAGACAGTCGGGAGGTGATGCTTTGCAAAATGGACGAGTCTCTCTCTCTCTCTCTCACTGAGCTCTCACTCTCAGCCATCAAGGCCTTATCAACTGACAGGAAATGGGGACAAAATGAATAATTCTGCTCTGCGTGTGGCAGGTTTTGTGATTCTGACCTCCTATGAAGAGAGGAAGAAGAGAGGGAGATGAAAGAGTCTGAAAGAGAAAGAGAAAAGATGGCCGCTCTCACTCACACTTTGACACTCGTGACAAAGTGACTCAAAAAGAGATGTCAACTGTACATCTGCACCAAAAACATGTCAATCATTGAATCTATATATGAAAATAACAGCAACCTGTTATTCAGCTAGCTACCATGAGCTAACCTGACAGGATTTTTGACAGAAGTCAGTTAGCTAAAATCCGATAATCTGACAGGATTTTAGGTCATGTTCATTACTATTAATAATATTTAAGGATAATGCTAGTCAGTTAGCTAAATTCAGAAGATCTGACAGGATTTTTAGGTCATGCTAGTCAGTCAGCTAAAATCAGATAATCTGACAGGATTCTTAAGACATATTCATTAATATTAATCATATTTATGGATATAGCTAGTCAGGTAGCTAATATGAATTAACCAGAAAGGATTTTTACATTTATTCATAAATGTTCATAGTCTTCACTGCTAATGTTAATCAGTTGGTTAACTAATCTGCCAAGTGTTCAAGACATTTTCATTGATATTCATAGCCTTTACCGTTAATGTTAGTCAGCTAGCTAACATGAGCTAACCTGACAAGATTCTGAGAGAATTTTTAAATCATATTGGTAAATGTTTATAGTCTTCATGGCTAACACTAGTCAGTAAGCTAAAATCTGACGAAATTTCTGAGTGAATTTTCACTGACTAATTAGTTTCACTGATTTTCACACTTGTCAATGGTATAACTTGCAAGCTAGATAAAATGAAGTAATATGAGAGAATGTCAGGGGCTTTTGAGGCATATTAATAAATGTTCATTCGGTTAATTAATCCAGCTAACCTTCAGACTTTCTGTAAAAATGTTAGTCACGTTCATAAATAGTAATAGGTACTTCAAGTTATGAAGTAACTGAGGACACTTTACATAAAAAGAGAAAAAAAAACTAGGAAGAATAGTTGCAGAAAAGAGGAAATGTTTCAATGGATTTTTGGAATTTCTGAAGGTAAAGCAAGTGGAAAAGGAAAAGAGATTGTGACAAAGAATTCTCAAGTTTTAGAGCAGCAGCACTGAATGATCTGCCACCCACAGCTGTCAGTTCAAATTGTGGGGCAGCCAGAAGCATAGAGCCTGAGGATCTAAGGGTACAGAGAGGGACAGTGCAGATGAATGAGCTCACTGAAGTAGGATGGGGAAAGACCACATAGAGCTTTGACGTGTAATGTGTGTGGTGCATTTGGTAAGTATGAGGACTCCTGCTGCTGACTTTTGGATATACTGAAGATGGTTAAGTATTGTAGCAGGAAGACTATAAAAGAGAGTTGCAATAAACAATATGAGAGAAAATGGAAGCATTTACCAAAATTTTGGCACGGTATCAGTAAAAAGTGGGTGAAGGTGTGCACTATTGCGAAAATGAAAGAATGCAGTTCTGGGTGAGGGATTTAACATGGGGCTCAAAAGTAAGGGTGGAATCAATAAGAACGCTAAATCTTTTAATAACTTGAGCTGAAGTCAAAGAAATTTAGTACTAGTATTTTGGGGCTTTTTTTGGGGTATTTTTTTATTTTCTAATACAACTTCTGCCTTGCCAGCATTAAGTTTATGGCAGTTCTTCTGCAACCAGTGCTTGAGGTCAGTGACACATGAACTTAACGACTGGACAGATGCTATGGGGGAAGTCATACTGATATAGATCTGAATGGCATCAGCATAACTATGGAAATTTAGAAAATTAATGATCTGTCCTAGTGGGGAGATGTATAATATAAGGAGAAAAGGTCTACAGACAGAACCCTGGGGCATTCCATGAGCTACAGTAATGGTGGATGATTTGTGTGCACCAACACAGATAACTGTTGTCTGTTTGCAAGATAGGACTTTAACTAAGCTAGACCTAAGCCTGTAATACCAAAGAATAAGAGTCTGGAAATACGTATATCATGATTTATAGACTCAAAATCCAGTATCACAGAGACATTGAGAAAACCAGTATCAGCTGTATGCAGGTGGTCACTGGCAACTCTTAAGAAAGCAGATTTGGTACTATGAAGAGAGAGAAAATCCTGACTGAAAGGGTTCATAAAGATTATTTCTAACAAGGACAGTATGAAGCTGTGAGGCTAGGAAAGAAATGAAGCTTGGAGATGGGTCTGTAGTTGATAGTGAGAAAGGATCTAAACCACCTTTCGTAGTAGTATTAGTGTAACTGCAGCAATTTTGAGGGAGGGGGGTACCTAAGGTAAACACTGATTAATTACATGAGCAATAAGTGTAGATATAGCAGATGAACAAGACTTAAGAAGAGTACTGGGCACATGGTCGAGCTGGCATGAAGAGGAGAAGGAATCACCAGGGATGAAAGCAGTCAATGTTATGAGAATGTGTCTCTTCGGAGAGAGAAAAGTAAGTTGCAGTTGGGAAATGTTGGTAGATACTGTCCTAAAAAGAAATCCAAAAAGGCCTGACACTGAGCAGAGGAGCTGGTAGTAGATAACATAGGGGGCTGAAGAAGTTTATTAAGTGTTAAACAGAGTTTTGGGCCTATAGTTGCTACTGATTCTGTTTGAATAGAAAGAAGAACAGGCATTAAGATGAGAGCATTAAGAGCATACATACTTAAACAGATGGTCAGAAAAAAGGAAAATATGAATGGTAAGGCCTTCCCTCAGATTTCATGGCTCTGAGCTCCCAGGTCAACCATGGAGAGGCATGATTTACAGGGAATATTTATAATCTTAACTAACACTAACCAGCCAATCCTTTTCTGAAAGGATTTTATGTATTTCTGATTGCTAATAATAGTGAGTTAGCTAAAAGAAACTAATCTGACAACATTTTTGAGCAGACGGTAAGTCATTTTCACTGATTCACTGTTTATGCACAACACTCACCACAATACACAGCTACTGAAAATTCAGCTTACCTGACAAGATTTCCGAGGTGATTATTCAGCCATATTTGTACATGTTAAAAAGTTCAAACACCTCTCCAATAATTACATGCTTGAAACACTAATATGCCACAAGCCATCTAGTTTTGTGTTCAGCAGGATCTAATTGTACAAAAGCTGAAGTCCAGGATTTGTTTTCACATTCACAGTCTCAAACATGTATGTGTCTGTGTGTGTGTGTGTGTGTGTGTGTCAGTAGGTCTGTGCTCCTATTCTGCTGTTCCTGATATTCTGTGTGTTCGAACTCAGTAACATAGCTTGCACAGATATTTCCTGTCTTAATTGCAGATGCTACAGTATAGTCTGGAGATTAGAAACGACGCCTGCAGTGTGTTTGAGATCCGTGGCTGATCTCAGTCTTTCATCTACACTGTAATTGCTCATGTTACTGCAATTAGGACAAACAACCTCTGAACACCAGTATGTCCTGTTTAGCTGGCCCTTTCCGTGCACACTGTAGATACACAGCTGGCTATATGGCACAAGAAAATACAACTTGGCAATCTAAGATAGCTGTAGGGTGTTTTATGTTTTCAATATTCTCCCAAATACTCATATTTTCATCTGTATGTCTGAAATCTGTAAGTCACACCATGCTCACCAAAATATAGGGCTACTATTTCCAACTGTGAATGTACAAGACACACACGCAAACCCACAAGAGGAATGAAAAACAAAGGAAAAATGCATTTCTTCATGTTAGCAAAAAAGACTAAGAATCCCAGAGCAGAGCTACAATTAGAGCAGATGATGTAAGGTGAAAGGTCAGCTGGAGCAATACAAGGGCTGTGAATAGAAGCAGGCTTTCTTTCTTTCTCATCTCCTCATACCCACACACATTCTGTCTCAACTAAAGAACAATGTTAATAATGAGTGTTGTGAGCTTATTAGGTCTAAAACCTAAGGAACAGAGGGAATCACTTTAAATTACTCCTCCACTTGTTCTATCAGCTGCTGCTGTTTTCGACTCAGATTTATCTCTGGGCAGACGTTTGTAATGATAAGAGCTCTTCATCTCTGCACAATGCTGGGGAAACAATGGAAGACCTCTTTTTCCATTAACAATCAACAAAATATTCCTTTAGGCCACATTCACATTACATGTTTGAAGTAGAAAAAAAAAAAAAAACAAGTCAATTTCAAGAGATGTTCATACATACCACTGCTAGCATGAGCCAGCTAGCTATATCAGCTTTTAGGTTTCTCTTCATAAATGCTTTTAGTCATCCCTGCTAATTATCACAAGTCAGCTAATCTGACTGGATTTCTGAGAGGATTTACAATCTGAAAGGCTGAAAGCAGAAGACATTTTCCAACAAAGTTCCAACTTCTAACATCAGCCACTCAGCTAACCTGCCAGGATTTGTAAAAAGACTTTTAGGTTCCTATTCATAAATATTTACCATCTTCACTGCTGATGCTGGCTAGCTAACATCAGCTAATCTGACAGGATTTGTAAGAAGACTTATGTTGCTATTCATAAATGTTTACTGTCTTCATTGCTAATGCTGGCTAGATAACATTTATGCTTAAACACACCACTGCTAAAAAGAGAGAATGAGCTAATCTGACAGGATTTCTGAAGGGACTTGAGTTTCATGCTCATCAGTCCTTCAGCTAAAATCAGCTAATCTAGAGGATTTTAAATATTTCTTTATATATTTATATTCACACTTATTAATGCTGATACTAGTCACTTATCTAAAATCAGCTAATCTGAGTCATGGGTATTACTGAGAGGAGATTCACGTCATTTTCATAAATGTTAAATGTCAAAACTTAGCTTTTAAAAAGAATTCAGCCCTAGAGCTTTTAGCCTTTTAACCTTACATTTGGATGAGTCATTGTTTAAATGGAGGCTCAGGTAGATGTATTAGAGCATGTGTGTGTGTGCTTGTGTGTGTGTCTCAGGGTTGGCCTGACAGTCAAAGTCTTGTTAAAAGTCACCAGGTCAAAGAGGAGTTGTCTTTCTGAGCTCTTGTCCGAACTTCCTGTATCATCACCCAGCAAGACTTGTGCTCCGAACTTACAGCAGGGAAATTAACCTGTCAGTCAGGAGCTTGTTGCTGTCAGCTTCCTGCTGCGAGACTCATGTTAGCCTCTGACATTACATCCCTGTCATGTCACCAGGAGGCCAGCCAGCTTTAACTGGGAAGCAGAGAAGCGAAATAGCGTTTTCTGGACAGAGAGGTCAGACATGGGACACTACAGTTAAACTACAGTTAAACTGAAGGCCAAAACAAAAGCTTTCCAGCTTGTGTACTAGAAGCTTCAGAACTAGCTGAGGAACCTAAAACTTTATCATTAGCAGTCACAGAGATTTGTTTGTTTATTAGTTTTTTAACATCATAGCAGCATCAAGGTTAGATGGATAGAAAAGGTTTTCATCAGTTCAACATCAAACACAGTCAGGGGCAATTCTGTATGTCCAATTCACCTAACTTACATGTCTTTGGACTGTAGGAGGAAACCAGAGTAAACCTGGAGTAATCGGGGAGGACATACAGAAAGGACCCAGGGAAGACAGAAAGGACCCCGATTGCTCCTACCTGGGATCGAACCCTGGCCATTCTTGCTATGAGGCAACACTGCAACCCACCATGCCACCCAGTCATGGAGAAAAAAATACATTTTACAACAGAACCTTAACAAATGTAAATCAATGGATGACCAAATGTGTTCTGAACAACAGAGAAAACAGTAAGGTTAGTTTGGTGTTTCAATACTTCTTAATTAGCTGCTAGTCAATTATTTTTATTTTTTGGATTTTTCCCTGATTTTTCTCTCTAATTTAGTCGTCTCCAATTCCCACCCATCAGTGCTTCCCCCCCATGTCACACGACAAGCTGCCAGTCAGGGAGGGCGAAGCTCCCACCCACCTCTTGTATAGATGAGCTCACAGACGCCCGTGATTGGACACTGTCGCGCTAATTGACATGGGGGGAGAACGTATGCTGCCCCTCCCACCCTGAGAGCACGGCCAATTTTGCTCTCTGAGCTCCCGGCTACGGGCAGCTATAGCATCACCCAGATTCGAATTAGCGATCTCCGGATGACAGGGCGAACGCGTTGTTGTTGTGCCACTCGAGAGTTGCTAGTCAATTCTTTTAACTGACTGCTTAGATCACAGGCCTGTCTTCTAGTTTTTTATTGCTTAAGATGAATTTTACATCCATGTTCACCACAGTTTAAAGTGAAGCTAATGTAACCACTACCAGATAATGCACAAAAGCAAAAAAAAAAAAAAAAAAGACAAAAAAAAAAAAACTACGGTTAAAGTGCATGTTGGAACATCTGTTTAAAAAAAAAAAAAAGACCAAGAACATTTTCTTCAGAAGTCTTTGAATAGAGAAGAACCCTGAAAGCAGGTGTTTAAATGTAGCAGCTACAGCATCAACGGAACATTTGGTCTGATTCATCTTGCCATAGTGTCTCATATCATGTTATTGATTTGAGCAGTTGAGGTTTTGTCATCTCTGTGTGTGTGTGTGTGTGTGTGTGTGTGTGTGTGTGTGTGTGGTTACAGTTCAGGAATTATCTAAAAAAATGCAAAACTGTTAAATTTAGCAAGGTGTAGAGTATGTATTTATTGATGGCCAAGGGACTGACCATATGGCTTCTGTCAGACAGGTCTGCAGAGAGATGTCGATTTGGCAGCGATGTGACTCATCACTCACACTCTCTCTCTCTCTCACACACACAGCTGGTGTTGACTTCTCATTTGCTTTTATCTCCTCTCCCATCATGTGCCAAGCTACTGGGCAAAAACCCTTATATGCCGCCCAGGTGTCCAGAGAGGCACATCTCCCTGTCTGTCCATCTCTTTTCTCTTTCTACCTTCTCCCTTGTTCTTATAGTGGTCTTAAATCTCCTACTTGGTGATCACCACATCTGCAGATATGTGAAGCATGAAAGTCAGTGCTGACGCGAGAAAAAATTGTAAGTAGTTAGTAAAACTGACAGAGCAGACATTAGTGCTGATGACATTCTGAAATTCTCTCTCAGATTTAAGTCACTGGATCGCTCTCACGTTCTCTCCTTCGAACCACCTTGTCAGTTACTCCATTAGTGCTATTGGAAAAACTTTTCAAGCTCAGTCAGGAATAACTGACACACTTAAGTCTGTTTTATATGACAATTATGGGTTTAACTTAAATCAGTTTAGAGAAATTGTGCTGAAATAAAACTACTCAATGTCCCTGTAAGCCTAATGTCCAGCTAATGTGTGGATCTTTTCCTATTTTTACTTTTTATCATTGTAAATAGAGGGCCAGTAATTTGGAACTGACACAACTATTGGAATATTGATAATATTTACATATCCATCTCATGTTCATATTTGAAAATATCTCATCTGATTATAATATGTACATATCAAACATATTATTGTTTGCTTTTAGTTCAGTTTTTTTCGGCTACAGAAAACTGATTTATCCGTAACTTAAAAAGCTGCATTTTTCTTATCTTTTAATCTTATTAATTTTATGTGAGAGGAAAAAAAGAGAAGCTGGAGAAGGAAGGTCTGTTTATAGTTTATACAGATAGAAATTAAACCCCAATTGCCATATATAAATAGACGGAAATTGTAAAACACTTCAGGATGTGCTGTTATTAGAAAGCAATTTCCTTATAATAGTTTCATGCGGTAAAAGGAGTACTGTTTTGTGCTGGACCGCATCAAACCACCTCGTCATTGACTATTTTCCTATGACAGCATCCCACCCCCACATCCGCCCCCTGACCCCCTGACTGTGCTTTATTCCTTAACTTCATACATTGTAGGCTCATTTAGACTGAAATGAAGTTGAATACTGAATAACTGCTCAAATAAGTTTTTCAGCGAGATCAACTGCTAAATAAATTATGACTTAAATAAATTATGAAGCTTAACAGTAAACAAACAGTCAGAATCAGAAAATTAAACTTCCTCTTTCGTATAATGTTCAGGCAGGGACAAAAGAGCAGTCTCTGCACAGTTCTGGAGATATGATCTCCACGTCTCGAGACCACAAGACGGACTCGAAACAGAATCTAGATGGAGGACTTTGTTCCTGTTCATAAACTCGGCTAATAGAGTCGGGCATCAGAGTTATGAACCAGCACACATCTCTCTTCTCTCACACACACACACACACACACACACACACACACACACACACATAAATACATACATAAATACATACATACATACATAAATACATAAACTCTGTGCA
>JAOVVG010000018.1:16367907-16378112 GCA_028566375.1 Leptodoras nelsoni
TACAGTGTAAATAGTCATGAAAATAAAGAAAACGCATTGAATGAGAAGGTGTGTCCAAACTTTTGGCCTGTACTGTAGGTCAAGTAATAAAAGCATTCTGGCTGAAAGTAACCAAACCTACAATCTACAGTGGGGGAAAAAAGTATTTTGTATGAAATATAAAGTGACTTTTATACTGTTAACAAGTTCAAACAGGTGCCATTAATACAGCTAATGAGTGGAGGACAGAGGAGCCTCTTAAAGAAGTTACAGGTCTGTGACAGCCAGAAATCTTGCTTGTTTGTAGGTGACCAAATACTTCTTTTCCACCATTATTTGCAAATAAATTCTTTAAAAATCAGACGTGAATTTGTGAATTTTTTTTTCTCATTTTGTCTCTCATAGTTGAGGTCAATTACAGGCCTCTCTCATCTTTTTAAGTGGGAGAACTTGCACAATTGGTCACTGACAATACTTTTTTTCCCCCACTGTAGATTGTAGGTCATTGATCATAGATGGTTCCAGCAAAGTATTTCAGCAGAACATATGAAACATATAAAAACGATAAAAGCAAACCAACTGGCTAGATCTCAGCTTCTGTAGCAAACATCTTTTGTGGGTTATCCAATCATGAGAAAGATTTCACAAATTATGATTTTCATTTTATTAATCTGGTCCAACTGTGAACTGATGTCGTGACTGTCTGTGGAAACAAACTGGAAGACCGGACAAATAAACGTAATCTTCAACACAGAGTCTGTGATGCTTATTGAAAAATGATGACAAGGAAAATCTGTCACTACACTAGGAATAGGTATTTTTATAGCCATAAACTAATCATTAAAATGTAGCTGTTCTTGCCATTTAGTCATGGTGGTTCCTTTATATTGAAGCAATTTTATGCAACTAGAATTTGCAACTAGAATTTTATTAAAATACCCCTGGTATAGATCAAGCTCCCACCTGTTTTGGGCTGCATGTTCTTGCGCGGTTCTTCAGGCCCTTCGATTGGCTGATCAGCCAGGAACATGCGTGCCTGGTCCAAAGTGCTGACCACAACATGCTCCTTCTCCTTTAGCTCCGCTCTTAGAGCCTGAAAACAAAAACAAGGCATGTGAGAAGGTCATTCCTTAATCCATACTTAATTCCTTGTATGAACTGGTATAATGTAGCAACATGATTTGGAAAGAAAGGATGAAGAAAAGTAAAGATAATGCCTGTTGTTATAGTTGAGGGTAACACAACAAAACAGTCCACTATTGCCCAAATAGTCCACTCCTGAAACCGTACAATGGTCCAGACAAACTAAGTGGTCAAAGGAATCATTTTTTAAATAGGCCAGAGAGAAAACAGCAGGTAGATAAAAGGTGAGTCAGGCACTCGTGAGTCAGGCACTCAGTAGTCAAATGATCCAATGTGAGAGAAGAGATGAAAATGCTGCAATTATACACCAGCTTGGACTACACAGAGAGGACGAAAAACCAAACCACCATGACCTTAAACAATTTCAGTCTTTATCATAGAGACAGAAAGCAATCAAGCCGCACTCCAGTCTAATTGGCTCTATAGTAATGGGACCAGCCGAGGATCATTGCTGATTAAATTGTGAAAGGAGACAAGCCGCTAAAACGTGTAAATGAGCTCAAAAGTTAATCAAGACGAGCGTTTACTGTAGTCGCTCAGTGGAGTGCAAGGGCAAGAGGGCAAGGACTGGGGGTAAAGTAAAAGCAGGATAAAGACTTGAATATTGCAATAAACAAAACAAAAAAAACTGCACAGTCTTCACACTGATGTTTGTTGAGGCCCCAGCACTGAATAACAACGTTACCCGAGAGAGTGTTGCACGCCTGTCACGTGAAACGATTCTTGCCAGCCAACGGTGGTCACCTTCAACCACTCTGCTGTCATAAGTTCAAGGTTTTGCCGGAATTATTGTAGTCACGGTACACCCATGAAATGCTCATTCATGAAAATCCAAACTCCGAAATGCTATGACCCATCTCACGAGCTCCAACTATTAAACCGCGTTTTCATGGTGGAAACAGCTCTAGAACCTTGAATAAATATCTGTTGCTTTATATACGCAATGGCGGATACAACCAATGAAGTGCATAGGTCGTGTTGAATTATGTTATTTGCACAGGCTACAGTACCAGTTTTTCTGGTGCTTCAGTCTGTATTCCATACTTAAAAAAAAAAAGAAAAAAAAACCTATCAATTCTAAAAATCATAAAATGTAGTATAATATGGGTTGTAAAAAAAATCTGTAAAAGTAGTATACAAATGTAAACAGTAAAAAATTAAGCTCTGAAAGTGGTTCACATTTATATTTTGGAGTGGATAATGAGGACAGTAATGTTGATGACACCCCTGCAATTTGTCCCTCTCTCCTGCTAGTCACATCCTGTACAACTTATGAAGCTTCCAAAGCAAGGTATCTACAGTGTTTTCCTCTTATATCTCAACCCAAATACACACCTGCTCAGACAGCTCAGAGACCACAGAGACTATAGGCGGGAAAGATACACATCCATTATTTGTCAAACAAACATTAGGGCCTCCATTTTTTGCCGAGGCAATTCCAAGTGTCAACTGGCTCTCTTTTACCCTGAATGTTATGAGGGCAAAGCAATATTTCAAAGGGAAAAGAATTAGTCTTTGAGTTCATATAAACCATCCTGCCCTGATAAGAGGCGAAGCTGAGATGGGAATAAAAGGTTTGTAAAATGCAATACATGGCTTGCAAACAGAATTTTCAGTAACACTTTCTGTGAAGGTCAGATGTACAGTATACTTACCCTTGGATGCACTAATAACATAGTATACAAGGTCTGTCCAGGAAGTAATGAGAATTCCATATTTATCACCTTTAAAATATGATGACACTGACGGCCCTTAGTGTGTTCAGAGTCTGTGTCGTGTCTCTAGGGATGTTCTTTACTGTGCTGAAGTGGTGGCCTTTCAAAAGTGTTTTAATCTTGGGGAACAAGAAGAAATCACACAGAGACAAGTCGGGGCTATAGAGTGGATAGACTGGGAATTTTTTTTTTCAGCTAAAAATTCTCTCACAGCCAGTGAAGTGCACGTATTTCCTTCCGATTCATCATCCTGCCATTCATTTTTAGGTCCCGGTTCAGCATGGACATCACTGCAGCCACATTTTCATCTGTTCAGGAGGGGTTTATCTTCAACATTTTCACAACCCACTTTGAAAGCTTTGTGCCTTCGGTAGACGTGTGCTGATGATAACTTGTCCATAACCTTTTTCAACATTTACAGACTTCCATGCAGAATTTGATTACTTACTATCACTCCAAACTTGCTTGCACTGTTGCAGTGAAGAGGCACTTCAGCAGGGTTTTACAAAAACAAACACATGGGCTAGAATGCTAGAATGGGTCATCCTGTTTATCTGAGATCTGACATAGATAGATAGATGGATATATAGATGGATGTATAGATGGATAGATAGATACTTTATTGATCCTGAAGGAAAATCTAGGCAGATATTTTATTGATAGAATTAATTAATTAACAGTTCACATTTTTTAAACATTTATGATTGTGGATTATTGACAGGGACAATGATACATTATATTATAACCTATAACTGCACTCACTGTCCTTTAACCTAAACAAGGTGGCTGAAGACTGAACACACACCTGCTATATTTTCCAATCCTCAACAATACAGTTTCAGTCAATCCTTGCCTTTTGTAACTTCAGATTCCAGTGTGGTCTTCTGCTGTTGTAGCTCATTTCCATTTAGTTTTTATTAGTTTCATCAGGGGTTTCATTAATTTCAGTTTAGTTTTTACATTTGGTAGCTCAGTGGTTGGAGTGTTGGACTACTGACCAGAAGGTCGTATGTTCAAATCGCACCCAGCTGCACTGCTGGGCCCCTGAACAAGGCCCTTAACCCTCAACTTCTCAGCTATGTAAATGAGTAAATGAGCTAAGTGTAGTAGCTCTGGATAAGGGCATCTGCCAAATCCCATAAATGTAAATGTAAATTTCATTGACTCACTTCTATTTCAATTTAGTTCACTATAGTTTTCATTTTAGTAATTTTAATAAAGGTAAAAAAAAATTGGATTAATGCAACATGAAAAAATAATGTGCTCATCATTGAAGATAGCAACGTTTCAAGACAAAACCTGTCTAACATCTGTAACATTTGTTTCAGACAGAAAGCCTGCTCACACAAATAAAATGCAAGAACATGATTAAATATTTCAACCATTTACTTCCAATATGACATGGGTTGTCATGGTCA
The DNA here is from genome assembly GCA_028566375.1 of Leptodoras nelsoni. Taxonomy (NCBI): domain Eukaryota; kingdom Metazoa; phylum Chordata; class Actinopteri; order Siluriformes; family Doradidae; genus Leptodoras; species Leptodoras nelsoni. The sequence goes on from JAOVVG010000018.1 coordinate 16,372,163, forward strand.
ACCCTACCAGTATAGATAACTAAAAATCCCTAAACACCTGACATCTCTCTCAACACTCACACGTTTCCTCCCTGACATATCTGCCTTCTTCACTTAATAATAAGGCCTACTTCCACTAGTTAGCAAGTGTATGTCCTGACACCTGCCATCTCATGGCTGGCGGCTACACAGAATTGTAACAGATACCTGATGCCTTGATATCAGCCATTTAGAGCAGTTTCCTGCTATCTCTGGTATAAACCATTTAAAAATTATACCTCATTGTTCACTATGCATTATGGAAAGGTTACCTTTTTTGGTATAGGTGCTATTATGTGTTATGAACAGTACTTAAATACATTATATTAAGTCATAAATACATAATAAAGACAGCTATAAAATGTAATGCACTTTCATAAAGAAGTAATGCAATGGGTCTGAATGCCTTTATGAATGTATTATAACATGATAAAAAACTTCTTGTGGTTCATTATAAATAAGACTTTCATAGAAAAAGCTAGTGAAATTTCGACTCGCTGCTACTCACAGCTGTTATTAATAATTCATTTATAACTCTTTTTGTACTCGATGTCTGAAAGTCTGTTTAACAGAACTGTTCAAAAACATTTCCCATTACTCAAAACGACACCATGTCAACTTGCCATCAAAAAGCCCTTTTTTATCCATTTCTCTTGGATATAGAGAAATATCAACACTCAGTTATCAGTGCTGGAAAGATGGGGAGATTAATTCACAAGACAGAGGTATATTTTCACCTCCGTGTCTCATGTGGGACATGACGAAGGATGAAACGCTGAATGTGCCCTGTAGAAAAAGCCAAATGTTCCCTTTACATGCCATCATCAAAGGTTTAATATAGAAGAGACAAAAAAAGAGGCTGTTGTCCTTTGCCTGGCTTTTGTTTGTCTCTGAGAAAGAGAGGAAATGAGACATAAGAAGAGATAATAGAAATTGGAGAGAGAAAACACAGCAGCGGGCTGGTTACGAGGAAGCTTTTTATAGACACCAAGCCAAACGTGATTTGCAGCCGGAGTTTGGAAGAGCATTCGGTTTTCACAGGTTCACAATGGACTCCTGGATTACATAAGAAAATTCACATTTAACACAGAACCAGTGAGGTAGCAGAAGCCAGAGGCCATAACATTTGTAGCAAAGTTCCTTCATTTAACTAATCACACTTTCCAAAAATACTAATACTAAGACTAAGTTGCAATGCTAAAAAAAACTCCATTAAACTATATGCAAACATAGCTCCTAGGGGTGTGATGAGCCAACACTTTTTATCAAACTTATGACTAGCTTTTAATAATGCTAGCAATACTTGCTGCAGAGATAAATTTTCCAGTTGTCCAATAATGTAGCTTACTAAAAAAGGTTGCTAACAAGGAAAGGTATAACACATTTATGCAGCAATGTCAGTAATCTGGTCCCAAATAAAGTCACTCGCAGGTCATCTCATTAACACATATTGTAGCTAATGGCTACAAAGCAGTATTACCGGGAGGATCTGCTGCACGTTAACAATGTATTGTATTGTATGTAGCGAAGAGTATTATTGAAGAGTATCAGTAACTCAGTAACATGATCGCATTCACTGCTCAAAATGGCAGCCATTATACAGTGTGAACCTACACGAAATGAAGGATAAGACTTGCCCAGCCTTGAGACAGGCAAGTGGAGACACACCAGCTCTTTTTCTCTTGCTTCCTAGAGCTGCTTAAAATTCAAGTGGTGCAGTCACAGTGTCTCTTCAGCTCCTTCCAACATGATGACATTACCAGAAATGGCAGAGCTGGCTGAGGTAAAATGGGTGAGCTAAAATAGGTGATGAGGATCCAGCAGACCCTGACCTGGAGAACCCTGACTGGAAATGGCGCTCGTTTATTTCCACTCACTCAACAGAAGCTGGAAAAAGGCTACTTGGCAGTCAAGGTTTTCCTGTGACTTGCTTGTAGTTCTGTAACCTTTAGTCAATTGTGCACCAAGAAAAAGAGTTTTATGGGTTTTTTTTATGTATACCACCAATGAATATAATGTTTTATTTACTAAGAAATGGCACATCATTTAAAATAGTTACTTATTTTATAGCAATTATAAAGTCATTCATTCATGTGAAAGTTAATAAGAAATTAAAATGTAACCTCCACCATCCTGAAAAAAGGTGCTAGTAACTTCAGGCTGCTGATGATGGCATTACGAAGATGATCAGACTATAAATACCTGTGGGGTGTACGACAGGATTCATAGACACAAAAATTCAACTGTTCATGACTGGAAATGTGTTATCTGGTCAGATGACTCTCGTTTCTGTCTGTATGTGAATGATGCTAGGTGTTGTGTGCATCGCAGACTGCAGGAAGCCTTCAATAAAGACCGTATTCAAGTGTGCTTCAAGTTGGAGGAGACTCTGTGATGTTCTGGAGGTGTTTCAATTATGAATTAGAAGTGGGTTGAAGTTTAATTGAGGTGAATACATTTTAATCACAGTGAGCTGCTGGACAACCAGGTTATACCTTTTGCTCATTATCTTACCAAGGAACATAACATTCCTATCCCTGTATTCTAAGATGTCAGGAAATCCAATGTATAAGACGCCAGGAACGCCAAGAAATCTGGCCGAAGCGCTCAATTCTTTGAAGTAAGAGTGGCTGAACATTGTTACCACTTACGTCCAGAAACTTGCCCAGTCCATGCCAAATCATATTGCAGCTGTTATTTGTGTGGAGGTTTTACATGCTATTAGGTAATGTTTCAGTTACAGGTAACTAATTGTTTGTCCGGTGAGCTTATAAAACTGTTAAATAAACAGCTATAAAAAGTAAATAGATTGAAGAAAATGCTACTGGTTAAGTTTTATATCAACATTTGTTTTCAGTAAGGACTTTGCTTTGCTAAGACAGCCTGCCCACTCTTTTCCCCTGCTTAAGAATCACTATTATTTCCAAAGGTTTCCTTAAAACTCTTGAACCCTGTATAGCAGCTTTTACCAGCCCCTTCAACAATGCACCACTCTGAAAAGCCCACTGAACTTTCCAAGTCGAGTCAAATGGGATTCCTCTAAACAGCTTGTATACATTGGAACAAATTGTTTCTCCAGGACCAAGCACCCGCACAATTCCCAGGACTACATAAAGTGCAGACACAACAGTGTGAGATAAGTGCAGGACAATACATTTACATGACAATAAATAGACTGTGACTAATCTAAAACCATAAACATCATGTCTTCACACAACAACTGGCTGAACTCAACCGCTGTGTAAAGAAGCAGCCCTTTGTCAATGCGAGCTAATTAAAACCAATTAATAAGGAATGAATGCTACTTAAAGCAGAATTATAGATACTTTCAAAATTACGACCCCTCCTTTAGCCAATACAGTAAACAAATTTAGACCTCAGCTGCTTCACTGACTTTTTATTGATGAAATAATAAACAGTTGGACAGACAACTTCTTCAGTGATCTGAAAAGAACATTGATTTTTTTCAAGCAGTGCCAAAGTAGCGCCATTATTTCCATTTACGGCAGGACATAAAGGCAGGTGCTAAGGCTAGATGAACTTGCCTCATATATTATAGTACTGCAGGATGCAGCACCAATGAGTGCAAGCATCAGCTTTATCTGAGAAGTATAAAGTTAACGAGACCAGACGACAGGCTGATCTACAGTATCATTGATTTTCATGATTCAGGACCAAACAAGATGAGATAATAAGAAGAAAGAAAGCTGATTCCAGGCTAACACCACAGCCCTGTTCACACACGGCATTAGAATGCATCTTGGGTGATCTGATTACGAGTGGACAGCTCTAATTAAATCACTTCACATGGCATTAGAAAGAGTCTCCACATGTTTCTTGAGTGACCACTTGTGAATTGATCTCACTTCCCTTCTCTATATGCAAATACATGCACATCATTTCTGTTTGTTGTTTCTAACCAGCATTAAGTAGCAATGCACCATAGTGCCTAGTCTGCCGAAAAGTAAGAAGAAAAAGAAATCCAAATGATACAGAAATCGAAACAATACAGCAGTACTTCAAGTAAGTCAGCATGGACGGAGAACGTCAGTCGAGTTCAGCGTGGCCCGTGACGCATCTGTGATCCAATCACCCAGGACGCATGTTAACAGGACCTATCAGTCTTATCAGCCTAATGCGCTTGGGCTAATTTCGCACAAGAAGCTAATGTTCTTGCCTAATGTTCTGGGGATCATTTAGCTTATAAATCTAACCATATGGTAACATCCATTTACGACATAAAGGTCACAAACCTTTTTTTTTTTTTAAAGGTTTCCTTCCTGCACAATTGAGCTTCCTTGCAAATCCAACCCAGACACTGAAGCTCATCAAGGACTTCCTAATCAAGGACTTAAAGGATCTCCCGGGTCTAAGGGAATGGGCCCTTTAAGTTTAGTGTTATGACCAGGATCTGGAGGGTTACTTTAAAAATGCATCCTTCTACAATTACCTGTTAAAATATGAATTCAGTAACCGAATCCAAGAATCACAATATTAAAGTAACAAAACCTGATTACTTTCTGTTACTTGGTGATGTTCCCCTTTTCTGCCTTTATTTTCTTACAAAATAGTGGTGAAATTTCCACACTGTGAAAGCATATTTACTAGAAGCCATGATAATGAATTGGCAACAGTATGACTAGTTCTGGTTTCACTAAAGACCAGTGTAGCATTATGTGGATTTGTGAAGTGCTGTGATGTTCGAATATGTGCATGGCAGTATATCATTGTTTATTTTAAATATCAATTAAAAAAAAAAAAAAAAAAAAAGTCTGCTGATAGATACTTAAGACTGGAGCTTGTAATAATGGATCTTTAAATATAAAATCCGTGGTTCAGGGTTCGTGACTTCAGTAATTCATGGATTTATTTTTGGTACCTCTTGGTTATTCGCATAAAACCCTGCAAATTCGCGGAAACAGTAAAACATAATTCGTAATTATTTCATGGTATTTTAGTGCCGTAGAGAAACACAAAGCTACCGTAAATAAACACACACCTTGGGTAATTTTGGATGACTGTATTAAGTCAAGTTTGAAATGAAATGAAAGTGTTTTGGGGCATATTTATGGTATATTTATGGTTTAACCTATAAAAATAGGCATTTGTTTATACCGCGTCAAATATTTGCAGTTTTTCACGATTCGCGGGTGCTCTCGGGATGCAAGCCCTGCAAATTTTCAGAATACTGTATTGTAATAGAGATAATAACAAAAGCCAGGTGTATCTGTTAAAGTGGCAGTTGAATTTCAACACCATCAAGGCCATTCAAATTTAGATATCCACTTAGAAGGCAATCATTTCTTATATGCGCTAATATAAATGATATTAACAAAACAAAACCTATTCCAGGTTCAAGAGCCAGTGATATTTATTGGGTGGCATTCTTTCAGCTCTCCAGTTATCCAAAGCATTAGTTACCTTCTTACTTAGAGGTCTTGCTATTCACCGAAGAGTACAACACTCCCGTAATATAGATTGGTGAAGCTCCGTTAGACAGATTCATTAGAGTGTTTTACTTTGAGGGGATGCTTCAAAGATGAATTACGACATTGGAATTTAAATTTGGGAACTGAAATTTGCAAACTGTGCAGATTACACTTTTGCTTTCTCCAAAGATCCATTGGGCAACTTTTTAACTTTTTCTGCCTGCAGCTCACTCCATATCCTTGTCCTGACCTTCTCGAGCCAGGATGATTTGGGATACTGTTAGAGATCATGGGTCAGCCACCACAGGTAGAAGTCTTCACTTTGGATATGTTAAATATTACAAATTAATTGCAGAAATGAACATTTTAACAGATTTCATTTTAAAATTGTAATCCTGGTAATAATCCCAAATTTTAATAAGTGTAATCACAGTCTAACCTTAAATGAAATATTTGCTTATGTGTTTGTTTCAGTTAATAGCCATTTTCTTATATTTATAGCT
>JAOVVG010000018.1:16466821-16481681 GCA_028566375.1 Leptodoras nelsoni
TTACACACTCAGCCGTACACACACATACACACTCACACTTACACACACTCTCACACTCACACACACTCATTCACACACACACACACTCTCACACTCACACACTTACACCCACACACACACACACTCTCACACACACTCACACACACTCATACACTCACACACACACACTCACACACAGTCACACTCACACACACTCACACTCTCACACTCTCACACACACACACACACACACACACTCTCACACTCTCACACACACTCAGCTTAGTAATACATGCAGGAATGGAGAAATCAGTCCATCCATCCATCCATCCATAAATCCATCCATCCACAGACATGACACATGATATCTTCTCAGAATATCTCTCTCTGTTTCCTTCTCCCTCTCTTCCCCCGGGGTCTATCTGTCTATCAGAGTAAAAGTTCAGGAAAACAGTGAGAGTTTGAGGCAATTCTGGAGCAGGATGTTTCTGTTTGAATCTAATCTAACAGTCCTGCTGGGTTTGTGTGTGGTGTGTGTGTGTGTGTGTGTGTGTGTGTGTGTGTGTGTGTGTGTGTGTGTGTGAAGAATTCTCATGCATAAAAAAGAAGAGAAAGACTAACTTGGCTCTCTTGCAACAAAATAAAAGGCCGGCTGCTTCTTATTGCATCATCTACATTCAGATCATTTCCCTTTTCTGCAGAAAATAATTCACTGACCTGCAGCTGGAAGTGAATCAATAAAGATTATTTTATAGTATTGGTTCATCGCCGGGAGAACGTCGGGGTTTATTTTCTATTATCGAGGTATTGGGAAGGAAAAGAAGATCTACACACCGTAGCGGAAGTGTTTAAGATAAATAATCTTTATTTATGAAACATCTTTAATTGTGAGTTACAGGTTTTCTCTGCACACCTCCTCGTCCCTGGTGCACTTCATGACAGCGTTCCTCGTTGTGTTTCACATTTCAGATGCTGTTGTACAGTCATACAAACGGTCTTGTACAGTTATCTGCTGTTTCCTGCATTAACAGTCGCTCATGTCAGGTTTATCTAAATGTTTTCTCTGATTTGTGTTGAAGTGTCTTACCCTCCCTACAATGACATTCATCACCAAGCAGTGTAGAGTTTCACCACATGTAAATTAAATCTCTGAGAATAAGTACAGACGGGGAAGAGTCCAGTTGTTCAGTAACCCGATAAACCACCCGGGTTTTAAACACAGCACTTACTGAGAGCGGCTACTCAACCAGCGCATCACCTATCACCTCTAATAGTGTAAAGACTGATAGATAGATAGATAGATAGATAGATAGATAGATGGATGGATGGATGGATGGATGGATGGATGGATGGATGGATGATAGATAAATAGATAGATAGATGGATAACGTGTGAGAGAAAGTAGAGGTAGAGAGAGGGGGGGGGCGAAAGAGAGAGAGAACAGCCTGGTGCCTGATAATACTGCTCTCAGGAATTTCATTCCACACACACCAAGTCATCATCACTCACTTAGCCATTTAACATCTCAGCAACTGATCCCCTGACTGTCCACACTTCATACTCTCTCTCTCTCTCACTCTCTCACTCACTCACTCACTCACTCACTCACTCACTCACTCACTCACTCACTCACTCACTCACTCACTCACTCACTCACTCTCAAACACACACACACACACTATCACAAGAATATACACACAGCAGAATCTGCAGTGTTCTACAGAGGATCCATTCATACATACATGTGCGCACAAAAACAGACAAGGAACTCACAACACTCACACATACTGTAATTACACTCAGACAAATACAGACACACCACAAACACTCCTTAAAATATTTGGCTCAGAAATGCAGCCCGCACAGACAGACAGGTTTAAACACACACACTTTTCTCTATGGGTACAAGCAAAAAGTCCCCACCATGTCAATACTGTCATGTTATTTGGGGGATATTTATTTCACACAAAACGCAGTGCGTGCGCACACACACACACACACACACACCAGGGTGGTTCCTGTGAGGCCCTCGAGCAGGTCCAGAAGCTTCCTTCCATCTTTAAGGTCAAAGAACATGTCCTTAATAACCGCCTTCCCCGCCTGGAACACACAACATTCAAACAGTTAGAACACCCACCCACACACACATATGGAGACCAATGTTGTCACAACAGCAAAAAACAATTACTACAAAGAGCACATTAAGCACTCCAATGGCACTATAACAGAACAAGCAAGCAAACAGAAATAGTCACCAAGTTAAACCAAAACAGCAACTTCAGCAACAGATTCATTAGTTGCTGAAGTTCAAAATTCACTCTTCTCACATTCGACAGATTAGTGTTTGGCTCAGTGAATCTTCTTAGTCTTGGCCAAGATTCGTTCCTCTCTCATTTATCAGGTCAGTGATTGACTCAGTGAAGCTCTGTTCAATATTTGTTTCCGTCTCATTCAGCAGATCACTATTTGACTCAGCAAATCCTTCATTCAGATTCATTCCTTTCTAGTTGAGCATCGGTGTTTGACTCAGTGAATCCTTTGCATTGACTGGGAATCACTCGTCTATAATTCACCAGTGTCTGAGTCAGCCAATTTTCTAGTCATATCTGTGATTCAGTCTTCTCTCGGTCAGCATGTTTTTTGACTCTTTTGAAACATGTCCAAGATTCTCTTGTTCAACAGGTCTATGATTCTTATAGGAATACCAAAGATTTGCTCCTTTCCAATTCAGCGAATCTTTAGTGACTTCAGTCAGATCTCAGTAATTCTTCTAAATGCAGATTTGTAAGCTTTTTCAGGCTTGACATTTGGACAACTGGTCAAACTGATGAAAGAATCTGAACGATTCATTTAACTGTGCAAACTGAAATGACTCAATACAATGAGAAGGCTCCAAAAACCCATTCTAAATGAATCATTGGCCATAAACTCGCCAGGCCCATCATAATGGTGTAACATCTCTGCCAAATTATACCAGTAATTACCCACAGGGATATACAGCCTAAACAGTTCTGTTTGTTTGAGACATTAGGGAAGAAGAGGAAGTGAACTAAAGGGCAGATGAGACATGTTTAGCTGCTAGTCACTCTCACCCTTGTCCTCCTATGAATATCCAAGAGAACAAGGCCAAAGCTTTCACATGGGAATGATGAGCAGATGGGTTACTAGTCTGCAAGGGACATGAACACAACCATGCAAACATACATAAACAGAAATACATCCCAGACGCTAAAAACACTATATTCCTTCCAGTTGCTGTGTTTTAGTCTTAAAGTTTGTCTTGTTTATAGTTTAAAATATACAGTAAAATCAATATTTAATTACTGGTTATACCAACCTGTTGATTTCTCAATTATTAATGGTCGTGTTGGTTGTTTACCTATAAATGCAAATGCTACTGCAAAGAAACAAACTGAAATCCTTATTTATTACATAAATAAAGAAAGCTAATGAAGACAAACAGACAACCAGAGAAGGGTTTCATGTTAGAGTGATGAGCAGTGGGGTCACTATCTGTCATGGGACTTTCCTCTTTTTCTGGATCTCGGTCATCCAAAAACAAAGCCATGCAAATACCACTCATGCCACATCTAGGTCTGAGCTCATCAAGTACATCAGCACTGCCTTAGCAAACATCCAGAAGATAAAACTACAGTGGCCGAAAAGGGCAAAACAAATTTACATTTCAGAAAACAAGATTGGTGCACACGGCTACATGGGTGAAGGGGAAATTTCAGAGGCCTGCTGAAGGCCTTATTCATGTCGGGCCAGACAAAAAACAAATCCATCATTCAGAACTGCTCCCTCTCTGCAAGAAAAATTTGGGTCAGCTGGTTTTAGGCTGTCCCAAAATAATTTCATACCTCAAAACTAACTGATAAAATGTTACTTTGAGTAATATTGCACTAAATTTCCTATTTCCCCATTTACCCGTGTGCACCATTGCTCAATGCGCCAGTTAGTTTTGAGGTATGAAATGATCTGACGAAAACCAGGCTTTTCTTACAGGGTATTAGGTCTTCATTACAGGGAATTAGGCTTCCATTATGCCTCCAAAATTTCCCCTTTGTACTCACTTACCTACATGTGCCATGTTGATATATGATATCACCAGGAGACAGACTAAAATTCAAATTCTCCTCACACAAAGAAATTGTGCCCTATTGAAAAATGATGGTTTGTCTGGCCTCTAGTTATTTAAACTCTCGCCCCTGATCTGGCATTTCTTCTTCTGATTAATTTGTGTACTATCCCTGAATGCGTCATGTTCTCTTAGTTTCGAGGAACAAAATCAGCAAGAGCGAGACTAAAAATAGCTTTTCCTCACAGAAGAAATGTAGCCTAAAACAAGTTGCACACTAAAATGACATTATGCCCTTGGAATTATTTGAAATAATAAATATCTTACAAAATAAATATTTTTATTTTAATCTCACCTTCGACATTATATCTTCTCCCATCTGCTCTTTTAAAAAAAATTCTTCTCGTAAGAAAAACAAAAAGTGGGCTAACTGGGTGAAATGGACAAAACACAGTTTAACATTACTATCACAGACTCTATTCACTTCACACCTCTGAAACAGTTTGATTGACACACTTTATGTGTATTGTACCTACCCTTTCTGTCCGATTTGCCCTTTGTAAATTAGTTTCGGTACTGGTAAAATTGTAAAATATTGTTTTACAAATATTACTTTTGTAAATTTGTTTTCTAAAATGTAAAGGTTTTCTTAGCCACCATATAAAATATAAGAAAATTCCAAGCAATTCTCTGACTGCTGAAATCTGCAGCACACCTTATGTCTATTTGACATATATATTTTACGCCAGCATATTGAAGCACAAGCTATACTGTGCTATATTGTATACATTACAGAGCACCAAAACATCAATCCACCAGCGTATGGCAGTACGGCTTAATATGGTCATGCTCTCAAAACAGCATGGACACTTTATCCGTCATGCTCATAACATGGTCCCTCATAGAATTTAAATGCAGGCTTAAATACACTATATGGCCAAGAGTGTGTTGACCTCTAACCATCACATCAATGTGTGCTTGTTGAACATCCCATTCCAGGTTTAGTTCCACTTTTGCTGTTATAGCAAGTTCCACTCATCTGGGTACGTAGATTTTGGAGCGAGGCTATGAGGATGTGTTCAGTCAGCCACAAGAGCATTACTGAGGTCAGGCATTGATGTAGAGTGAGCAGGTCTGGAGTGCAGTCAGTGCTCCAGGTCATCCCAAAGGTGCTCAGTGGGGTTGAGGTCAGGGTTCGGTGCAGGACACACTCGAGTTCTTCCACTCCAACCTTCTCAAACCATGCCTTCATGGAGCTGGCTTTGTGCACACAGGTATTGTCATAATGAAACAGGTTTGGGCCCTAGTTCCACTGAAGGAAATTGTAATTCTACAGCAAGACATTCTAGATTATTTCTCTGCTTCCACACAGAAGTGGAAACAGTTTGGAGACTGAGATGGTCTGGTGTCCACATACTATTGGCCATAAAGTGTCAGTATATTATCAGAGATGAGTACTTGCCTCAGCTATCAGGGACTTCCCAGTTCCAAGTCCAGTACAGTTTAGTAGTCAAAAATGCTCACTTTTACACCAAAGTGAAGACTTAGGGCACCATCTTACCTTAAAATATGTATCTGACATTTGATAGATGAACTTTGATTTTTACATCTTATGCTCTACATGACAAAATACAGCATAAATGTGCTATGAAAGCAAAAGGAAGGATGAAGGACGTTCATCTGCGTTTCTACTGAAAATACCAGAGAAGACTCTTGAACAGAATCGAGAGCTGCTGAGAATTGGAACATCTCCCAACAGCCAAAAATACCACAGAATCTTTCCAGCGGATCAAATCATTTTCCCCCAGTAGATCAAAGTAAATGACTTCACTCTGTAGAACCTAGGAATCTTTGCCAGGTTCTGGAATAGAAATTCTCAGATTTCCATAACAGAGCCAGAACTGTCCCGGGGAGAAAGTAAAGCCTAGAGTGGTTTTAGGAGGAGTTTTTTTTTAGGAGGATTTGTTGTTTGTGTCATGGTTACCTTGGAGAACTGTGCATTAATCCACTTTGTGAATGTCTTTTTCTGGACTGCATCATGTTCATCTGAGAGTGAGAGAGAGAGAGAGAGAGAGAGAGAGAGAGGGAGAGAGGACATTTATTTGGTTTTCAGTCATAAACTACTACAATTAAGAGCTTTACATTAATTAAAGTTCCCAAAATGTGGAAACAAGGTTTCCCTTTTTCCCCCCCGAAACCATCTTCTTCAACGTATCATTAAATTTCTTAGGACACTGACACACAGTTCTCAGAATGGCTTTGCTGACATGAATGTACACACACTATCCTACCAAAAGCATTAACAAACTTTTCTACATTTATGTACCATTGGCCAATCTGGATTTGAATTGTGTCCATGATGGATTTAACAGTTGTTATTCACACATACAATATCATCAGTGTAAGGGGCACTCAGCCTATCATTTCTACAGTAACAGCTCATTCCTGTCAACTGTTACACACAAAATTCATAGTAGATTTAGATCCATAGTTAGATTTAAAAGAGGCTACAATTGTTGAAAGGGTGAACGACAATTTTCTGTAAGGAGATGTTTATTTAGCATTTCTGTAAGCTTAACTTAATTTTATAAAAATTACATTAAATTATCTTTAAATGTTTAAAAGTACTGGTAATCCTAAGAGGAACTCAACTTCCCTTCCTCGTTGATTATGTTCTTATTACAGAACACCATCAAGAGTTTACCCTCTTACAGATCAACAGCCATTAATATCTAATGCTGTATTTGACTTCACTTAGAAGTGAGAAGTTGAAACTTGGAATTGCGTAATTTCTTTTTTACCTCTAAGAGTTCAAGCTACAAAGTATGGAAAAAACCACATAAGCCTACAAGTTCATCTTTTGTAACAAGCAACAACCAGCTAATTGTGATCATTTATGTATATTTACCCTCTGAGAACATTCAGTGCTCCAGATTTAACAAGTGAATGTGCTGGTGTGTTGACTGCTCTGAAGCAGTATATACAGAATAACTCATTTAATGGTATAAAGTGGTGTTGATTTGATGTCACATGCTGAACCGTCCTGAGGTTTTACTTATATAATATAATATAGTATAATCCTCATTAGTAAACCTGCTACAGGATAGTGAGGTGACCTAATAAATGACACATGACTGAACAGAATCCTTCAGTTATTTATTAAAATCAACAAAACTCCATAATACTATTATATCCCTCACTTCTAAACATGCAAATGCCATAACTACTATACAGGTCACACGTGTTATAGGACTGCCTAAATCCAAAAATAGCTCCAATCTGATGTACAAGAATGTGTTTTGACTGAATCTGTGTTTATTTTGACTGAATTTGTCCTGAAGGGTGGCACGCTCTACTTCCACGACAATATTAACACACCCACTCAGGAGTTCAGTGGCTGTTAATGAAACATGTCAGTTATAGAGTTTAGAATGAGTTACTGCCTTTGACCTACTCATGCATGCATGTTAAGTAAACCTATTAACTGAAACTGAAACTGAAATTCAGAACACATTAGGCCAAAAAAACGAAACAGGAACAAACAGGAATAAGATAATTTTAGTATTTGGACGATTGCTTACATTTCACCGATTTTATTTTGGATTTTAATGATAAATTCGACTTATAAAAAGTCATGTATAATATCATTGTAAGTAGCACTTTAGTAAGTAGTACACATTTAAATCTAGTGCTGCAAAAAAAAAAAAAGTTATGTCATAAAATGTGATAGTGTACATCATGCTGGAAAATGAAAAAAATAAATAAATCAGATCACCAATACAATCCCAGAGCCTTTTTCCATGTCAATGATTTAAAAACTAGGTTTTTTTTCCAAATCTAGCTTAACTGAGTAATTTAGTGGCATAGGTTAAATTGTATTTAGTATGTAATCTTAAAAACCTTGGTAAGATTTTTTTTTTGTCCAAAATTTATAGTGTCTATCTTGCCCAAAACCCTTTCTCTGTTGCTATGAGGTGTTTAGAAATGTGCTGTGTAGGGTTAAAGGTCAAAAACCTCCAGGATCACATAATGGTGCACTGTGCACGTACACATACAACCGAGAGTGTGCTCATGCAGAACTGCTGAAGGGCAAAGACTCTGGAATGCGTCTTAGAGAAAAACCTGGCGCAACACACACAGACACACACAGTGAAAATATAAAAGATGAGTGCAGGAGGTGTTTGAACAACAGCCGTGAGGTTGACTTATGACCATGACGGAATCATTATATGCACCAAAGACACAAAACCACACACACACACACACACACACTAGTCACACCACCAAACATGCATTCTGCCCTTTTATCTCGAGGTCCAGAATTCCTGAGCTTGCCTGTTTGAATAAAGTGCATTGTGTTCTGTGTGTGTGTGTGTGTGTGTGTGTGTGTGTATATAAAGCACAAGTGTGTATGAGAGATGTTTTCCATTCATCTTCTCTGAACAACTACAGCCGTGTTTGCGGTGTGATATATAACACACGTGCCTACAGACAGATGCAACACCGACACGTACTTGGACATTAGTCACAACGCATAAAAACTAGGATGCAGTGCGTGTTCCTCCCTATCCACGCTCGGATACATGCCTGAACGTGTAAGCAGTGCGTAACGAAGAACATCCAGATTTCTAGGTGAGATTTGAAGCATTTTAGTGGAAAGCACGTATTGCAAATGCGCCTCATGCGACCTCAACCTACATTTGTGAGCCTGCATAATTATACATTTAATGTTTTTCAGAGTAACGGGAACAAACACAGCTTACGTGTAGCACTTTCTACCGGAGGACAAATTGTAATTAATGAAATTCTAAATGGCGGCATAGCTTAACTAAGGACAGAGATCAGCTCCTTGACTACTAACCTGATAGCAGGTGTTGATTCATTTTCTATAGCAGCAGTTCTGAAAGCAGTTCTGGTTATTCACATTACTGTTTCTATAGCAACAGTCCGTTCACAGTGTCTGGCATGGCGGACGCTCCACTTGCGTGAATATTGATATGATGAGGTTTTCTGAAGGGGTGACCCATGTCAGCACTGTCTCGCTTTTCAACATGAGAAAGTCTTCAGAAGAGATGAGTTTATGCTTTGTAGTCTATTTTTTTGCATCTGTTTAAAGCCACTATAGCACAAACAGGAACTAATTAGTTTCACAGATGTTCCACAACATTCAAGTGTAGCTATAAACTGAGAACGTTAAACATATTTTTGATAAATAAAAAATCAATCGTTTTCACATTGCTGTGCTGTAAAAAGAAACGGTACACCTCAAGCTCTAACAGCTACATAACAGCTGTGTTCCTCATCAAATTAAACACAACTACAGATATTCATAGATTAAAAATATATAATTGTGTACATTAAACAGTGTACATTAAATTTAAATTGCCACTTTCCTTACCACTAGGCTAGCTAGCTAAGGTTCATTCTAGCAAGGCTACTCTCATAATGCTCATACTTAGCACAGCTAAAACTCTGGGGCACCATTTTATTTATATCATAAATACTGACAGATTCACACATCAGCAGTTGATAATGTGTGAGAATCTCACTTTAAACACTGGTATCATTCTCATTCAAGCAAATTAAAGGGAACAGGAGAAATGACACCTTTTGCTAACCCAAGTCATCCTTCACTATAAAACCAAAATGGCTGCCAGCTACAGGTGGCATCTACAATTCATCTACAATTTTTGAGAAAGAGTTCATCTACAATTTATCCGGTTCTGTTTATGATCCAAATGTGTAACTGTTCACCGACTGTAGCTAAAAATGGAAAATCAGACTGAGAGTAAGTTAGCTAGCTAACAAGACGTAGCACAGATTGCAAACTAGCACTATTGTTTACAGCATATTTTTAATACCTCAGTTTGTCTGAATAGAAAGTCTTAAAGGGAGTGGCAAAAAAAGAAGAAAAGTGTACTTTATGTACCAAAGTAGAGAATTGAAAAGAGCATTAGGTCATGGCATGCAATTTGAGACAATGCTAAGCTGTGTAAAGTCTGACCCACAAACTAAACACGCTCAGCTGTTAATAATTCACCTGTTGAAATACCACGCTCTCTCTCCTTCTCTCTCTCTCTCACACACCACTGATTGATCCCTGACTAATGTTTTACATGGTTTACAGTACAGTGTGCTTGGCATGCAATGTTGCTGTGCTAATCACTTTCAGTGCTGCATACAAGTTTGCTATATTGTACATTTAATGCACCTCTATAACACCTTTTTATTCATGTAGATAAAATCCTTCAGAGTTGTTCACGCATGGTTCAAAAAGTGAACTTTTCCTATTTTGACATTGAATCCTCTGTACTAAGCTAAATCAGTTCTCCAAAGCAATTTTCACATGCAGTCAGATGCACCCACAAAAGCTTAATGTACTCTCAAGCCGCAATTTCATCTCATTACCTTCAAGCGAAAGCGGGGAAAAAAAAACAAGGCTTGTGCGGGAACAACTGTTTATAGTTGCTATGAATAAGTCGTAACTTGTTTCACGGATGTTCCACACATTAAAAGTAACTAGAAAAGGACAAATAGTACATGGTTTTGCTGTGGTATAAGAGGAATCAGACACTTCTGAAGGTGCTGTCATAGGCAAAGCATCAACGTCAGGGTGCTAACAGAAAGTGCGCTTCATCGAACCACTGTTATTTATATCTATATCTGTTTATTGATACACTCTATTAAAGGTTAACAGAAAAAAGCAACCTCATCAAATCAAACACACTTATGATGGTCCCGCTTATACACACACACTTAAAATCAGCCTACAGGGTAGCCCTACCTCGGAGCACAAGTCCACTCTGAGCCATGACGTCCAGGAGCACTCGGCACAAATAAGGGAAGGAGCACAGAAGAAAAGAGTGCTCATTCAGTCCTCTTCCACAGAAGAGGAACCAAAAATGCGAGAAGGGAGGGAAGGACGGAAGATAATGCAATGCGATGCGATGTGCTCCACTGATAGAGGACACACAGCTTGCTGTACAGTCGCATCCCAGCATGCACAGGGGCCCCAGGCATGACCAGATGGAAGGGTGTGATAAACCTGAGCTATGAAGATGTGAGGTCAATAAAAGCAGGTGGTCGTGATTTTGAAAACTGATTTATTTCATAAAGTGTAATAATGGTTATGTATTTTCCATGGCCCTAAATTGCTGAATATCAAAAGTAATGGCACCCAGTTCCATGATGCCAGCTACAGTGGGAGTAGATACGACACATGAGAACAGCATCCACCTTGAAAAGGGGCACATGTACAGCTGGAGGATGAGCATCAGTTGCTAGTCAACACAGGTAGCGCTGGCGGTCATGTAGTTCGTTAGAAATTTTTTCTTCTTCTTCTTTGGGGCAGCATGGAGGCACAGTAGCTAGCGCTGCCGCCTCACAACAACAAGGTCTTGGGACTGTTTCCCAGATAGAGTGACCCAGGTCCTTTCTGTGTGGAGTATAGGTGCTTTCGCACCAAGCAGTTCTATGGACTAATCTGGGGGGAACTGCAGCCTGTGGAGCTTCCCCAAGAACGACAGTCGTTTCAGGGCCATTTCTGGTCTGCATTCGCACTGGAATGATAGTAGGAACGATAAAGTGACGTAAGCGGCGCGACGGTCGGTGATTCGGCGTAACTTCAGGGCGACAGACACAATAACAATAATTACTGATGGTGTGATCGGAGCTGTGTGCATGCTGACTGGTGGAAAATTTGCGAATATCCAAAGAAAAGTTTCAGTTTGTCTCACTGTTTAAAGCCTGCGTTATAAATATAAATTTATATAAATTCACGTTTCACTGCGCTGTTCTCAGAAAGTGCGTGTGGCCGGATGCCTCATCTTAACACGTGGCTGAGAAATAATAATACAGACCTGAGACAGCAGGATGATTCACATTGTGTCCCCTAATGGCAACACTTCACATCGGAGTTATTTGTTGTGTGTTTGGTGTAAAATCAGTGTGTAAACCATATCGGTAAACTTTTCACAGGGAGCATCACTGGTTATATACTGTAAACCCTTCTAAGCCCAAATAAAACACACATTGATAATCTTTCAGACTGTGTTGCAGGATGCCTCTGACACAGAAAATAAAAGGTTTACAAATATTTACTGTGTGTGCGCTTGTCTTTTGTGATATCGGTAGTACAAATACAGGCAAAAAGAAATACAGCAAACAACACTTCCTCACAAACCTTTTTTTACATGCTACCAGTTACAGCAGATTATATAAAAATGAAAACTTTTTAAAAATCATAACCTTGTTTAAGTTTTTGAGTTGTTTCACAGCACTGCTTTGCTAATGCCTAATGTAACGAGTTGAGATGAAATGCTAGCGAATATTTTTATATTTCATCTAGACGACTGAAAGTCTCTGTGTACCTCCTCCGTCCCGTACAGACTCAGTAAAGCCTGGATTTCACTGTTGCTCCATTTGTCTGTTGTGTTTATTTCCATATTTTGCGAGAGCTTCTGTTTACACGGCTACGGGTGCACAGGTATATATAAACATGGCGGCTGGACCAATCACAGCACACTGACGTCACTCTGGAGAAAAGTACTCACCCTGAAGAAGTCACTACAAAAGCCCCTATACACGGCTTTATGACAACTACAATCGTCCCTAGTTTCTGTGGTGCAAACATGCGAGAAACAGAGCTTAGATCTAAGAACTAAGAAAAGTCCCTCCGGTGTGAAAGCGCCTTATGTATGTTCTCCCCATGGGGAGGATCCCGGTTTACTCCCACCGTCCAAAAGCGTGTATGTTAGGTGATTTGGAGACACTAAATTCTGCTATTGATGAATGTGAAACCTAATCTAATGTGAAAAGTTAACCTAGTGTTAAAACTAACCTCTCCTGTCAAGAATGCAGCTACCGTATGTAAAACATGATGCTAAATTCCTAATAATAAAATGAAATAAATAAAATCTTCTTCTTTCTTCTTCCATTTTTTCACCAATATTTGGTTGCCAATATCATGTACATAGACTTCACTAATCAACATGGAACATGGTCTGGTTTCTGCCCAATATGGCCAACGCAAAATATAAGATTTGTGTCCCCAGGTGTTAGTCTCTCGTCAGGCTAGGGCTGGATGATATGGCTAACATTTATCCCACGGTGTATTTCTTAATTTTGGTCAATACGATATATAATTCCGATACTGATATGAACAATATAAAAGCCAAGTGAAAAAGTGCCTAGAACACCCACAAGAACAAATGTTCATACCTACGAACTTGAAAAATCAATTTGCCATTCTATAAAACCTCCTTTAAAATATATTATTTTAGAAATAATAACAAAATGGTACAAATAAATCAATCAGTGTTCACCTTTTTACTTGTATTCAGCCTTACGAACAAGAAACATGGCATCACCATCAAATAAACACAAATCTCTCGGCTTTGTCTATTTTAATATATTTCAACTAACTAGAACATACACTGATTTTATATACTTATTCTTATGTAGACAGATTGAAACAAAAGTTCTTAAGCCGGGATAAAGAATGTGAAAAGTGCTGAAAGTGGCTGCAGAATACAGAAAAAAAGTGAGCAACCATTTAAAAAAAAAAAAAAACTGCTGAGACAGGGACATGTTTGGGGGTTGATGACACACTGCTAGTCGGCATCATCTACGCACATTTGGCAGCACCTTGAAACCTGATGTCTATCAGACTTTTGATAGCCAATTCACTTCCACGTCATTGAATTAGTCTCATCAACTATTTCTTCTGCTTTATTATTACTTGGGGAAGCTCGCACAGTCACGTCTGTACCCATTCAGGGGTACCCATATATATCTATATAAATAAACGTGTCTCCACAACAACCTACACATTTTCCTCTGACCTACAATTCACACTGTCTTTAAATCCTTAACATTTCCAGTCTATTTCAAGGTCCAATCATTTAACTTTGCTACTTTAGCCAGTTTGCACAATTCTATCCGGACCCCAACGCTTGCTGCATGCAGCTATATTCCACTTCATTTTTGCTCTTTCTCTCACTCTATGTGATGGTCATAATACACACCGCTACACAGTACTTCTATGCAAACTCCACACAGAAATTTCCCAGGTCGCCCCACCCGGGGATCGAACCCGGGTCCTTCTTGCTTCTTGCTGTGAGGCGACAGCGCTATCCACTGCGCCACCGTGCTGCCCGCATAGCAACAGTTCCAAATCCAATACAAATCCAAATCCAAAGACTGGCTTAAAAGATCACTAAGAGCAATCATATAGCACGTATGCCAATAAAGCCAGTACAAAGAGCAGCATGCAAATCAAACAACCACCAACTGAATTTTCACACGGGTTAGTGTGTTATTTAATTTACATATACATACACACTGAAGTACCAAAAACTACTCCTCATTGCCAACTATGTACGTCATCGGTTGTGTCCGCCAGCTTCTAGAGCTGTTTCCACCGTAAGAATGGCAAGTTATCAAGATATTGTTATTTTAAACACAGTTTAATAGTTGGAGCTCGTGAGATGGGTCATAGCATTTCAGAGATAGAAGCAAAGTTTGGATTGAGCATTTCGAGGGTGTACCGTGACCTCGATATTTCAACAGCATTGTGGCCGTAAAGTCTCTGGGTGAACGTGATAGACGTGCAACACTGCTACAAGTAACATCAGAATTTAATGCCATTAATTTAATTACATCAGCGTGAGGACTGTGCAACGTTCCCTCCAAGATCCCCTGGGGGACCTACCAAGTGTGTGTGTATATATATATATATATACACTCCTGATCGAAATCTTAAGACCAGCTAAAAAATTGGAAGAATTTGCATTTTGCACC
>JAOVVG010000018.1:16497418-16508821 GCA_028566375.1 Leptodoras nelsoni
TCAACCTAACGTGCATGTCTTTGGACTGTGGGAGGAAACAGGAGTACCCGGAGTAAACCCACGCGGACACGGGGAGGGCATGCAGACTCCATACAGAGAGGACCCACACCACCCCACCCAGGGATCGAACCCGGGACCTTCTTTGAGGCGACGATGCTCCCCACCGAGCCACCGTGTCGCCAATAATAATATATAATTATAATAATAATAATAATAATAATAATGTATAATCATCATCATCATAAGCATAATCATAATCAGAAGAAGATGAATTTCCAGAACATTATACATAAAATATGAAATAAAAATCATATAGGATATAACATTATAATCCAATAATCATATAGAATATAACCAAATACCAAACTACTGAAATATTTTATTAATAATAATAGACAGTAACATATGTTTATATTATAGTATGTTATAGACTAATAATAGTAATAATAGTAATAATAACATGGTGCAAATGCACAATGATCAGTCATAACATTAAAACCACCTTCCTAATACTGTGTAGGTCCTCTTTGTGTCACCATTACAGCTCTGACCTGTCAAGGCACTCCTAAAGGTGTGCTGTGGAATCTGGCACCAAGACATTAGCAGCAGATCCTTTAAGTCCTGTAATTTGCATGATTGCATGATCAGACCAGGCTGCCTTTATCCATTACTCTGTGGTCCAGTTCTGATGCTCATGTGCCCATTGTATGTGTTTTCAGAGGTCTACAGGGGTCAGCATAGGCACTCTGATCTGGTCTGCAGCTATGCAGCCCCATACACAACAAACTGTGATACACTGTGTGTTCTGACACCTTTCTATCACAACCAGCATTAACTCTTTCAGCAGTCTGTTCTGCAGAAGCTCTGTTTTTGATTAGACTCCCTTCACCAACACCCCACCCTCAAAAAATGGGTTTAAAAATTGCTTTATTTAGCATTCAAATTTCTTGGTGAGATGTTTTCAGGGTTTGGAAGCACCTCGCTGTTCACACATGTGCCTGATCTATGCTAGCTAAAATAAATGCAGACATGACACAATGATGTCAAACCTTGAGCAGCTTGCTTCTATTGTCAAGGGGTATAGGATGAGACTAAACATCCTTTAATTGGCTATCTAGGTCTCTAGCCTAGATAAGTCCGTAGCGATTCCTAAGAATACTCTAAACATTGCTTCAAGAATAGCTAAAGCTCTACCACTCACAGATCACATCTTCACCATCACAAAGTAAAGACACTGCGTACAATCAGCGTCAGAGAACTTTTACAGTGTTGCCATTAGATAGCAATGGCCTCGCCAGGAGGTTGTGGGGAATTCTTTAATTCTTCAACCTGATTGGTCAGAAGGTCTGCATTATTTCTGTAGAACACAACGGCTCGGACAGAAGATCCAGCTGTAACACAAACAAAACAGTCATGTTAATGTGCTTCTAATGCATTAATGTTTTTATAGCAACAGGTCATACACTTAACCACACAATCCTCAGGAGTGAGAACACGTTGTCACTCATTTCTAGCTTTCAATCAATGGGATTTTTACTTTTTTTGTAAGTAATTTAGCACATTTAATACATTTGCCACGTCATTTCAATATTAAAAAAGACATTATAATGTAACAGGGTCCATGGATGACAGTAGGTGTATGTGATGTGTTGTTTAGAACTCACACACTCATTCACGATGTTCATGCTCTTCAAATCTAACATGCCATCTCCTTTGTGTGTGTGTGTGTGTGTGTCTTTGTGCGACACATTCAAACACCTGGTCAGGTTTTCATCTACGTCAAACACTTCCCTCACCCCTACCGTCCACATCACCGGAAACTCTTCAGTGTACGCGTTACTATAGCAACGTTATCACAGGCTTGCTATATGATCACACATCAGACAGGAAATTTGATTATGTACAAACAGGGGGCTCATTACACATTGTGCAACAAGATTGTGCATTAGTGCATATAAAAACCAAGCTGCCGCAATAAGAAATGCAAACAATGGTTTTAACGTTTAGGAAAATAGGATGTGGGGTGTAATACACAACATGACCGAGAGGGGGCAGTGTAAACGTGTAAAACAAATGTATGCGTGTAACTGTGAGGTATTTGGAGGGAAAAATTGCATTATTCCTAATTCTTTCTATCTCATTTTAACATCTACCACGACGTGAGGTGTAAAACACCGGAAGGTGTGCAAATGTTTTAAACAAAAAGTTATGGCTTACCAGGAGTGGGGTTCGAACCCACGCGGACATATGTCCATTGGATCTTAAGTCCAACGCCTTAACCACTCGGCCATCCTGGTAATCACGAACACTAACCTCGTGTCTTCGGCTTTTAAAAAAATACCATTCTTGCTGCATTAAATACATATTATTAGTAAAAATATATCCGTTAATGCAGTTTTGTATCTAGCTCCTCGGCATATAGTGTGTGCGACAGGTTATTGTGAATTTCCCTTGTTTTTTCTTTACACTAATCTTCGCCGCCATTTTTATTTCTTTACCAATCGGTGCATGCAGAAGGCTACTAGCCAAATACGCTAACTACTAGCATACAATGTAATGTGAGCTTAACTACGTGACTGCAAAACCTACATATGACACTGATAATGAGAGTTTTTTAAAGCTAGTGGTGTGATTTTAAACATCTCTATAGATTACATAAATTAAATTCAGTATAGATTTCTAAAATAGCACAATGGCTTTAGTAGCGGGCTGAATTAAAAATGGGTGCCTGTTTCCTAACTAGGCTCCCTACAAAAGTCGTGAAATAATGGGTTTCACACCGTATCCAGTGCACTATCTGTACTGTGTGGAGAGATTTAGGATACCGCACCGCTTTCGTTCCTTTCGGTTTGGGTTCACACCAGGAGTTTTATTAATTGAAATAAAATAGTTAATAGTTAAACAGTTTTTAATAGTTAATCTAATACATTTTTTTATTATATATCAGACAACGGTATGCCTCCTGTATACCTAAACAGCAATACATCCTTTTTCGATACACTAACTAACTATAACCTGGCCCTGCCATTTAAATCTGACTACTCAAAATACCTCAAGTTATGTTCTGTATATATAAATAAGTTATAAACTAACAAATGTATAATCCTGAAAAGGCTCAAATATACACCACAAAGAAATACACGAATGCCTTTCTGCCAAAAAAAACAACAACCAGACCAGCCTTTACCTGCTTGTAAATGCTCAGAACTTTCCAGAAACATTAAGTAGTTCTCAGAACCATGAAGTGCTGAGAAGATCTGCAAGTATTATTAAATTAGGCACAAAACCTGTCTTCTTGCATACCTGAGGTGCTGAATACCTATCAGAGTTCAGTGGTGGAAGAATGTTGGCAGAAAAAAATGTGGCTGTGTTTCTCTCTTAACAGGTTGATGTGGAAGTTACCAAAAGGCAGCATATTCAAACCGGCCCTGCAGCTTCCAATGACATCTGAAATGGAAACTGAATGAACGAAGTACAACCACAATTCCAATTCCAAGTTGGGACGTTGTGTAAAACATAAATAAAAACAGAATATGATGATTTGCAAATCCTTTTCATCCCGTATTCAATTGAATACACTACAAAGACGAGATATTTATTGTTCAAATGGATAAATTTTATTGAGCCTGTCCTTTTGTGATTAAGTACACAATAATGTCCCTGCACAGTGAAGAGGTGTTGTACAGTATGATTGCTGTTGGTGGAGATGATCTCCTGTACTGTTCATTGCTACAGCAATGCTGAATGAGACTGGTGCTGAAGGTCTTGTCTGATCAGTGCATTGTGAAGTTTGCCCAGGATAGCAATGAGCTCGTTAAGTTTGGTCTCTTCAATCCAAAATTTGGTCTAAATTTTGGTCTACATTATATAATTTGTCATTTTAGAGAATGGATTATATAATGTCATAGTTTTAGTAAAAAAAATATTATTTTTTATTCTCTCTCTCTCTCTCTCTCTCTCTCTCTCCAAACTATTTCAAGAGGAATGCAAAATAACAACTTGTTTTGCATCTCGGTGGCCATGTGCAACCTGAAATCCACTCAGCTTCCCAATTATAATTTATGCTGTAGCCAATTTTATATTAGACTCAATGACAAAAATCACTTTTAGATAACTCCAGAAGTCTATTCTATGTCTCTGTTTCACTCTTCAAAAACTGTTTCCAGTTCCAGTTCCAGTCCTGTTCTTCCCCCACCACTTTCCTTGTATGGTCACTGGTTTCTGTAGTCATTTGTCTGTTCCCATGGTAGTTGATAATTCTCACCTTGCCTTTTACCCTTCATTAACTTTTGGGGTCATACAAAATTTGTGTTTTTGAAAAGTATCATAGCCTTGTCCTTTTTTGATTTTCCTACTGTGTGTCTGGACCGGCACCCTGTCTGCTTTAATAACATGAGTTTCTGACATTTTGTAGATGTCTCAAAGCATATCTGGCTACACATGGAATCCATTGATCTACACTAGCTTAATATCCAAGCAGTGTAACATACAAGGTACACAAGGTCTGTGTTCAGATTGTCCACACATCCATTCACACACGTCCATTCTTCAAGACAATGTATGATGGTCTAAGTCAATCAGGGTAGGTTACAACTTTTTTCCCTCCCATTTACAGAGTCTGATGTGCCTCAGAGACCAGAGTTTCTCCAATAGCAAATATTTTATGGAAGTTTTCAGAATGCATGGACAATTTCACCAAGATAATATGTTACAAATATGTTTTCATAAAAATATGCTGATTCCATATTAAAAATTAAACAACACACCCTCAAACTTCTGAGATGACAATCAGTGTAGTCATATACAATGCATTTTCAAATAAAGCCAACAACTGGTGTTTGAAAACATGGTCAATATTCTTTTTTTTTTATTCTTTTCTTATCCTGTGCAATACACAACTATAGACAATTAAAAATAACACGCAGGCAAACACATAATGGGAATAGCTCAAATTTATTTCTTTATTTTCTCAAGGACGCTTATCCTTTCACTGGTTAAATTCAGGCTGGTCATCTTGCCTGAGATTTTCTCTCTCTCTCTCCTTCTTCCTCTCTTCCATTTGTCTCTTCTCTCTCTTCTTCTCTCTGTAGTACTCTTCTTTGAGGTCCTCTCTCTTCCTACGTTTCCAGCCTTTAGCGGTGACATGGTACAGGTCTACGTTGTTGCCTGAGTATGCATCCCTGTGCGTGGCCCTATACACGGCTTCCCTGGCTACAGATATTGCTTCATCAAGACTCATCCCCCAGTGAAACCTCTCGTCCAGGATGGAGTAAGCATAAGGAGAACCTGAGCCAACCGAGAAGAGCTCACCCTTCAAAAGGAGGCCATCGCTGCACACATAAACAAGGCCTGGACCGGAGAGTTTTGTACTTGTTGAAGTAGAGATGGCTGTTGGCTGAGTATTAGGGTCAGTCTGAAAAGGTCCTTTGATTGTCATTGGTGCTTTACCATCGCTGTCTTGTGCAGAAGTGTTGGCATCCCTTTCTGCAACTGGTCTGTTATCAGTCCCTCTGTCGCATGTACGTGGTATCATCTCATCCTCCTCTCCATCCCATCCACACAGAGTGGCAGCCACACACAGTTCAGTGCCTTTAAAAGGGTGCAGCATGTGGGACAACAGTTTTGCGGCACCCCACGTCGACAGCCTCCGCTTGTTCCGAAGCTGGTAAAGCCTCAACTCCCTTGCTAAGATGCGCTTCCAGAGGACGCAGTCAGCTGACGTACCTGATGTTGTTCCCACCAGGTGGGAGTGAACAGGTATGATCTTTTGGGATGCCGGACATGCCACCAAGCCCGCACAGCTGGATCGTGAGTCTGCTGCAGCAATCACACCTCCCTGAAAGATGAATCCCAATGTAGTGGTGCCGTGACCCATAGGGAATGGGAGAGGAACAGAGGGAGAGACTGACAGTGGAATAGGGGAGTGGGTGGACAGTGAGGGTAAAGAATCGTTTAAGCTAGGTTGGACTTGACCAAACCGAATAGGGCTCTGTGTTAGGTATTCATGCACTGGCACATAAAATTCCAGTGGACTTGAATTTCTGGTTTCCCGCAGCCATCTGTTATTGGAGCCACCTACGCAAAAGGTTCTCTCCAGAGACCTGGACCACAAACATGGAGCATTCCACTGAAGATCACGAGATGGGTCAAGAAAACCACACACATCTTGTAAAGCCATGATTTACTGGCAGTCTTCAAGACGAAATTACTCAGTCTATTGCGTTGTCTAAAACAGGCAACAATGTCTGAAGCAAGCTGTTTAGTTTAAGGGGACTGAACATTTTATGAACCAGTCCTTTTATAAATTTCCCTTATGAGGTGTCATCAGAACCCTCTCCCATGCTCGAGTGCTCTCTGTTTCAGTTAAGAGAGGCATGAAAACACCTGAAGCTACTGAAGCAAAACACACAATGCTGTTTTAAGCTGAGCAGTGCACTCTGTTCTGTCAGTTAAGATGAATTCATGTCCATGACACCTGACTTGACGCAGTAATTTTGCTCAGGCTACATTACAGTAAGAATGTGCAGGTGATTCAAAATGCTAAATAATATGCCAACATTTCAAATAACAGTTATTTGATGTATACAAACTTAATACAAATACAATGAAGTGTCATAAATAGCATCTTTATTTTACTATAACTATACTATATCAAATTAAAATCACTCTGGTCTTAGCAATGGAAAATGTATTATTGCATCTACTTCTCTGCTGTTAATCCTGTTTGTGGACCAGTTAGAAATGCAGGTATCAGAATGAATAGAATAAGAACCGTGTGCACCACAACTACCCATAAGGGAATAGTGAAGGGATGGTGAAGACTGAAATATTTCTCTGGGGTTTCACTATTTTTACATTATTCAAGACTATTACAAAAAAGGGGGAAAACTGTTTACCTATCCATACATTTCCACTCCTTTTGTACTAGCTATAAAGTAGCATTGCAACACAATTTTAGCATAACTTTCATTAGTTATGGCAATCTCGAGCTGGATCGATAGCCAGTACAATCTGCAGGTCTAAGCGGAAATGTACTGTTACAGGGTGCACATAGCATGAGCTGCTTTCAGCAAAAACAAATGAAACAATTCATCGCTAACTGTGCTAGCTACTGTTATTTTAGTAGTGACATTCCATTTTGTTTTAGTTTTGTGAAATCCTAGAACTTTGAGTAGCTACGTAGCTGGTTCACATTGTCACAAGTATTAATTTTTCAAATGATATTGTTCAAACTTAAGAATCAAAAGAAATGAGTACACTATATGATTGATTTGATTGGCTAATGGTCAGACTGGCTATTTAAATTAGATTTATACAGTATAACCTGAGTCTCATTGCACTGTCGAGCCAAATCTCGTAAAATCTTCATAAGAACTGGAACGAGCAATGGCAAAGCAGTTGGGTCTCATTAAATTTTATAGCAGTGAAGTCGCCACATCCATTCCATCATGCTTGATTTGCAAAAAGCTAGTTATAGCAATACCCAAATACAATCTGTGTGATTATAAAAATAAATACGAGAACTGAAACCTGGCTAAAGGTCCCTAGTGTTTTGGTCTTGGTGAGTAAAGTAAAAGCAAATTAGTCTATGTAATATGCTGCTGTTTGATAGCTAGCCTAAATTTGTAAAAAAATAAATAAATAAATAAAAAAAAAGGCTAAACGAGAGTTTAGGGCAATGCAGAGTATGCATACAGCCTTAACTAATCTACAGTACAGACGTAGGTTTATTCTTAACCCTGTTAAGGTGACTTGAAATGAACAATGTAGGGAACATTAGGGCTGCTCACATCGTTTTATAGGTGCCGGTTGTTACCTGTTATATGAATTTTTATCTGTTTAACAACTAATAACCAGAATCCAAAGTGTCCTTATAATAATGCATGGCTGTAGTTTCTTGCAGGGGTGTGGATTAATTTCGCTGATTAATAAGTTATGATGCATGCACTTATAGTCTGTTTGGAGTAGCTGTGGTACTTTTGGCACTTAATGACTATAGACCCACTGTTTTGTGTGCTCCAGTGAAAAACATAGAGAATACAGTGAATGAGAGCATTGGTTGACCTTGCAGTATCGGCAGTATTCATGGCTGAAAACGTGACTGACAAATGAATGAAACGAGCGCGACTCGATTCACTTCAGTTCGAAAGAACCGATTCAGTGAGTCGACACGGGCATCAGTAGAAGCAGGTGCTTTTTTAATGCCCCACCTGCGTCTGTCATACGGAAGAGTAGCAAGGCGTGAAGTTACAGCCACGTCTGGCCTGTTTCACTACATTTCGACTTATTTGTAATCTTTTTTCGACGTGTTTACACTTCCTTCCTGTCGCACGAAGCTGTGCCTGGTCCGGATCCGAACCGATGCACTACAACGTGACAAGATGAAAGTTTCTACAGTTTCGGGCTTCTTCAGCAGAATGACAGTTTGCGCTGCCGTGCTTTCAGTGGTAAGACAACACTCTCACTCGTGTTAAAGACAGCCTGCTTAAGTTTCAGCTGACAAGTTATTCTTTCATTATCTGAAGAGAAAGCCTTATTAAGCGTTTCTTGGTGCACGGGATAAAACTGGAAAGTTCCTGTGCTTAACATTAACGTCTGAAACTCATAATTAATCAGTTATTACGCAGTTTTAAGCGTTTTAACATTGAAACTTCACCCTTAAACACATTAAACAAATTAAATAATTATGTTTACATTTACATTCATGGAATTTGGCAGACACCCTTATCCAGAGTGACTTACATTTATCTAATTTATACAGCTGAGCAGTTGAGGGTTAAGGGCTTTTCTCAATGGCCCAACAGTGGCAGCTTGGTGGTGCTGGGGCTTGAACCCCCAACCTTCTATTCAGTAACCCAACACCATATTTCTATTGAAATGTTTCAGAAGTGTTCATTGACTCTAGGATTAGTTTGTTGCTTGATGCAATTGGTGTTCAATACATCACAATTACACATTACACAAATGTAAAGCATAACACTCATGTTTTTTTTTTAAATATAGATTTTTTTTCACTCACCATTTTTAAGTAATGTTCAACATAGAATTAGTGGTGCTAACATTGGCCTCACAGAATTTAATGCAGTTGTAGCACTGAAGTTATTGCACTGGAGTTGCAATGAGTGCTAGAGAGACTAAAGGACTAAAGCACTGGTGCACTGTACTGCGCATAGGTAATGATGATGCAAGGGAATCAAAGGGGTTTGGGGGCAGGGGGTGGGGTGGGCAGAGTGGCACAGTGGGCAGCACTGTCACCGCACAGCAAGAAGGGCCAAGGCCCAACACCTGGCACACCAGGGTAGCATATGAACCCTTTAGTCAAAGTTGTCAATGAAAATTGAAGATCACATATTCATTATAAATGTTGATATTCATTCAGTCATTCAGTGTGGACACTGGTCCAAAATAATGTTGCACTATGAAATGTATAGGGTGACAAAAAAGGGACAAATGCACTCTATGTTATGGGACTAAGTTGAATATCTGATTTGTTTACTAATGAATGACCAGAAAATGTTATTCCTATATTGGACGAATGACCAGAAATTGTTTTACTATATTGGTTTTCTAAGCTCCCCTGACTGAAAATAATTCACATAAAGAGTGCCAGTGCTTTATCATAGTACATCAAAAGCATAAGACTGGGTTTGTCAGTTTGTTGGCCACACACAGCTTTGCCTTTTTGTGCTTCATGTCCAAGTAGAAAACAACACTGTCAGTCTTATGTGCCAGGACCACAACTTGTTTTACAGATGTCATTTCCGTAGAGAACTTGTTATATGAGGTCTGTCCCTTGTAAATAATAAGAATGATTATTTCTAAAACTTATTTATTGGATAAATGTACAATTCAATATGATCACCTTGAAAATATGTTCCTTGTGAACACACACAACACTCCCAACGCCTCTGCCATTGTTGGTAGCAGGATGAAATCACCAGCTGTGAGGGTGTTCACAGTCTCAGTTTCAGCTCCATGGATGTTCTTTACTGTCCCGAAGTGGTGGTACGTGTTTTAATCTTGGCCTTTTGGTACACATTCTTTATGGATGATCCCTTGAGAATCAACAAAGATGATAAACAGTGATTTTTCATTTGCTCATGCGAGCTTCCTTTGGGCGAGGTGATGTTGTCGTGTGCCATTCAGCAGTTTGTCTTTTTGTCTCAGGATAATACTCGAGCACCCATGATTCATCTCCTGTGATCTTTTCTGTGGAAAGCTTTGTGCCTTCAGTGCTGACAATAGGGGGGTGGACCATAACCTTTCCTAAATATTTCAGGTGCACTTTAGCACTGATGCTCTTTTTACCCATTTTCATCAGAATTTGAGAGCCAACTGTTGCCCCAAAGCATTGTTCCAGCAGGGCTTCACAGAAACAAATGTATGGGCATGGCGAAGGCTAGAATGCTACTGAAATGAGTCCTACAGTTTATCTGAGATTCCACTCCAACTGACATTCTCATTACTTTCTGGACAGATATTAAAAATGAAAAATATATTAAAATATGGCACAGATGTGAGCTGAATTGCATGCAGTCTATAGAAGAGTGAGCTCCAATTATCTCAAGACACTCCTGGCATCCTTACCTGACTGGATTGTTGTTATTACTGCACTGTTATTAATAACAGTGGGTGGAGTAACCAAGTATTAGGGATGACATTACACAAGCAACCTTTTTCCAGAGAACAAACTCTCACAGGTCATCATTTCTATAGTAACCTGTTACAAATCGTTTGGTCAGAGATTTGTATGGTGGATGTTCCACATCTGTGAATTAAAAGGAAGATTATTCAGCATTTGTGGAAGGAGTCTCCAGAGTCAGTGCTCTCAAACAGTCCAGTGGTAAAAGCTGTAACTTTAACTTTTCTGCCACAGAAGACAGTTTGTGATTTGCAGTTCCTTGGTAAACTGAAAAGGTGTTTTTTGTTTTGTTTTATTAGCTTCATGAGAGAAAAGATAGGTTGGAGAGGAAATGACTGTTTACAGCTGCTGTGACATCACTGATAAAGTGAAGAATTACTTTGTTTTGTGGCCATTCCACAATTTAAATGTAACTGTAAATGGATAATAAGTATGCTGAGTCAACGTCAGTGGCCTCATCACGCCACCCCTTGTTGATTATTTCCCTATAACAACATGCCACCAGATGTTTTATTATTTATGCATATGGTTCTTTTTCAGTTTTATATAATTTTTTTTTTTGGGGATTTTTCCCCGATTTTCTCCCTAATTTAGTCGTCTCCAATTCCTACCCGTCAGTGTACCCCCCTTATCACGATGAACTGCCAGTCAGGGAGGGCGAAGCCTTTGCGTGCTTCCTCCGAGACACGTGACGCAAGCCGCCGCCTCTTTTCGAACTGCGGCTCATGCAACCTTTGGGAGCGGTGTAGCGCGCTTGGAGG
>JAOVVG010000018.1:16594856-16607950 GCA_028566375.1 Leptodoras nelsoni
AACTGTTAAAATTCATATTATGATTATTTTATAATATGAATTATATTATGAATGAACTAGTTTTGATGTCTTCAGTGAGAATCTACAATGTAAATAGTCATGAACATAAAGAAAACGCATTGAATAAGAAGGTGTGTCCAAACTTTTGGCCTGTACTGTACATACTTCATTTTTATATTTATATTATGTTTAATGTTATGGAACATTCACAAAGCAAATTAGTTCCAATAAGCAGCCGTTCCCTCACCTAAATATATGGAAACAAACAAGCAGCTTGTCGTGTAATGGAGCAAAATTTCTCTGACACTGGAGACTCCTTTCAGAAACATTAAGTAAACCACTCCTCACAGAAAACATCACCATGAGAGGGAGAACTACTGTACTGAATATAACACAGCTGTGATTTGATCATAGGCACGAGGCTGTGGGCCTGTAAAATGGAGTGATACATATATAGTTAAAAATCCCAGTGCTGTTGTACTCTATATCAGCACACATGGAATGCCTTTTGTCCAATCAAATTACTCGGTCGGAACTAACTGTTGTATAATAAAGAAAAGATAGTGTATTAGACTGAACACATTAAATTGCACTTGGGGCAGTGGTAGCCAAGTTGGTTAGGACTCTGGGTTATGTTTCAGAAGTCAGGAGTTTGAGCCCTGACAGGGGCTGCTGCTGTTGGACCGCTGAGCAAGGCCCTCAACCCAATACTCTACTCTGTCCCAGCACCCCGCTTAAGCGGGAGGGTTGTGTCAGGAAGGGCATCCAGTATAAAACCTGTGCCAGACCAAGATGTGGACTTGATCCGCTGTGGCGACCCCAAGGAATGGGAGCAGCTGAAGGAAATTCATACATACGTTAATCTGCACATATTGCCAAAACACTAATGTTCAGTTAATCAACAATAAATTTGCACAAATTGGTGCCATGTTGCTCAAACCCAGCACCACCTGGGGGCCCTGTTAACTCAAATAATCATTACAGAGATCCTGGAGCTGGAAGTTTTGACAGTTGATTTTGGTGAGTTATGAATGTGGCGAGTATCTTTAGCGTGTTCTTCATCAAGCTTGAATGGCCAATGACCTGCTGAGAGCTGAGACGCCTCTAGCACTGAGCTAAAATCAATAGCCACCACTCAAGCTTCATCAGTGCAATTTAATCCCTCTTAGGGGATGCTGGCTCAAGGTCCAGTGTTAGACAGATCTGTTCTGACAGTTTGGTTAGGTTACAAACACACACACACACAGGCTTTTTTTCTCATCTTTTCCACTGCCACTTTTTAACACAGACACAAACACACTAAAGACTGCTTTGCACAGTATGATTTTGGTTTGATTTTGCAGGCAAAAATCCCACATCATAAAAGTTTTTATTGTTCATGAGTTGAGATTGGCTGTTTTAGTATGCATAATGTAATATGATAACCATATGGTGACCAATTTTTTTTTTTATCACAACCAAAAACAGCTAAGAACAGCTGACAAGCTCTGGCAGTGTCTGAATTTTTTTAAATGAAAAAGTGTGAACACTGCTACGTCACTTGTCTAAACCTTTCTGGACGTTATAATTTCTGGATCGTGCGAATGAATGATCTAAGCAGATCATAGTCATATTTTTTTAATGACAGGTCTGTCATTAGAGGATCTTCATCGCATAATTCGACAAGGAGAACACACATACTCAGTCTGTTATAGATTTTGCTTTTTTGAATCCACTTATTTACCTCATTCGTTCTCTCTGAAAAACAAAAAGGAAAGTGTATAGCTATCTACAGCTATCTATAGAATCCCGATCAGCAGGAATCACGATGATGATTCCACTGCCATATGTGGCCAGACAGTGATAGCATACTCTTTCTCTCTTTCACTTTCTTTCTCTCTCACTCAATCTCTCTCTCTCTCACTAGATAATCATCATTGTCTTTGATGTCATGTATGCAGAAGAGGGCAGATAGCATGTGTTATGTTGTGCTGTAACATAATAATTGTTCTTTTAATCCAGGCTGGAGACTCAAGAAGAGAAATAAATATACGCAAATCAGACATCTAGTCAACAAGAAAATGCTCTCAAAATGCTTTTAATCAAAAGTAGTGCCTGTAGAGGACTGAATTACTCTTTAGCCATTTGGAATTCTTACAGAACACACTCGCAGATATTTTAGTACCCTGCTATAATACTAGTAAACTCCTATTTACCTTACATGTACAGCTTTAGCTTTAGTGTTTATATTATGTCTATTTTGGTATACTGCTGTGTACTATCCATTCTATGATTAAATTGTTTAAATGACTCAGAGAGCCTCCCACTGGTGTTGGTCCAGGTGTTGGCATGAGTAGCGCATGCTGACGGAGGCCTCATGAAAGGAATCCAGCGCACAGTTTGGCAGAAATCTCCACTCATCCATCAAACCGTGCTGAGTGCCACTGCAGCTCCTGCACCCTGCTGCGGCCCAGCACCATGATAATGAGACAGCAGCAAACCAGATGTGTGTATGAGTGCCTTCAAGTGCATCTATATAGAATTGGTATTGATAATAGATGTGTGAACAAAGGGGCTTATGGATTATGTGAGACAGGTAATTGATAGAAGAACCCTGAATCTATGGCCACATTGCACCTTTCAGAAGGGGATAAAAAGGAAATTGTAGAAGATGAGATGTAGAAATGGCAACAATTTATTTTAGTGAGTAGAGTAGTAGAGTAGAGTAGTAACGTCGATGCAAATTATACTGCATCAGAAACAGACAAAAATTTCAACTTACAAAAAGAAATATTAATTAAACAAATAACAAGTTACAAAAATGACAAGTTGTCAAGTTATAGAAACCATGGTGCTGGTCATGTGGTGGCTCCACCCCTTTTGCTACATACATCAGACTACATTTGCTTAATGTGATTGTCCAGCTATGCTTTAGTTACATAGAGTATTATTGGTGCACTATATCTTAGAGAGCCATACTAATAGGGGGCCATGGTAACTGCGTCTCGGGTCATGGACCATGTTGTACCGTCCTAACAGTTCCTGTGGCATTTAATTATAAAACCATTTTCATTACCCTTTTTCCTGGTCGTTTCACTTTTTTTTATGCCGTCCATCCAGAAACACACCCTGCGGTGTATTTCATTCTTGGGATTAGCTTACAGCTGGTCACAGGAAGGTCAGAGTCAAAATCAATGAGGAAACAGCAATGCTGAGAGACAGTGAGAAAGAGAATGAGATGCGCAGTCAGAGACTTTTTAGATGCTTTCTTCATAAAAGGATTTTTTTTTAAGGATGCTTTACTTTTCCACATGAATTCTTAGTGAGACAGTGCAGGACATGGGCAGGAGGACTGAGATGGAAAAAAAAATGAACTGATTGTAATAGAGATGGAAAGAGAGAACAAGAAAAAATGCGGGACAGGCAGAGAGGGAAGAGAACACATGCCAGTCCACTGCGCTAAGCCAGGATACAGATCAAATGGAGGTATAGGTTTTATTGAAAACATTTGTTGTGTGAAGCAGAATTCCACCAATTTCCAATGACGTCTTTCGTATGTGCACATATTAAATTCTATATACTAGACAGAGAGAACAAACCAGAATGAGAGAAATTTGAAGCTAATATCGTGCAAGCGCTATTTATGAATAATAATTCATATTTCTAGCCTTGGTGCCAGACAAGGATAAGCGGACTGATATTATTTCCTGGAAAAGTGACCTCGGAATTGTTCATCAATGCTGTCTTCAGTTGGAGCTACACTTGAAGCGTTATGATTTATGGAATGGTTTCCAAAACCACAACCAGGAGACCGCAGCATTGTGAGAAAACGCTGCCTTCAGAGCTGTCCATTGTGTTTGACTGCAGTTCTTGCAATCCACTGTGCATTATGAGCATGCTATCAACACAAATCTGCATTTTAGCCTTACATGTGGCTCTGTTAACACTTCCTCTTATCCAGAAATGAATTCCCAGTCTGTTTTGGTGTTGACAGGACAACCTTATTCAGTACGCCCAGGTTTTAGAGATAATGGATGAGCTTTGTATGTTTTTTTGAGACGAAGTCCTCAGCCAGTTGGCTGTCTTGTAGACTCAAAAGGACCTTGAACTATGGCTCATCATCATAGGAAAGGATGCAGAGCCAAACAAGATCAACCCACTGGTCACTATTCATACCTCGCTTTAAAATTTCACCACGTCGTTCATCAAAACAAGAAAATTACGGAATGCTACGGGATATTAAAAAAAAGAGGACTCTAATCCGCTCCAGACATTGCAGTTGTCTGTGCGATGGGTAAAAGCATCCTCCTTCTTCTCTATCTCTCTTTTCCCTTGATATCCAAGCTCATTTCCTATAGTCCAGCACCATCAACCGTCAACACAATATAGAAGAAAGGATGTCACTTCAGAACACCTCAGGGGTTTAAAAAAAAATGTTTTCCCCTCCTCTCAATCCCATCTTCTGCTTACACTTTCAACCCAAGAGAGTGGCTGATATTACAGATTTGCCTCATGGGGTTTTGTTTATGAGATCTCACAGTGAAATATTAGCACCGCTAGGTGTAAGCCACTAGCTGGGAGAACTTGACTGTTCTTCATTTCCTCCCTTGCTCTCTTGAGAGAAGCAGCTTTTGTAGTAGTTCAGTGCCACTCAGCTTGACAGTGACTTAACATAACATGGACGTCCTGGCATTCTTAGCATGCTAGCAACAATGGCCCGGATCTCTGAATCTCTCTTCAAGTAACAACAATAAATATAACTAATAGTAATTTGATGATATTTGTAGCTCCCCTGTGTACACAGGAGTACAGATCTATCTGTCTTCATTACCTTTCAAAAGAGCATTAGGTTGCAAGATATGGTGGAAAATTTAAGATAGATAGCCATACCATAAGGAATGTTGGACTGTAGAGGTTCCAGGCAAGAATCAGTGTCTGTCTTTAATAAAAGGATGTAAACCATTATCTAGTTCAGTGGGGATAGATCATGCTATGTACCATTTTGGTTTGGTCTGTCCTCTCAGCTGATTCTTTATGAAATAAAATTCTAGATTTGAATCTTTTTCAGCTGGTTCATCTGTGGAAACCCTTTAACTCCCCATGAAATGGCTTAAGAACCATTTGATTGTGTATAGATTCCGATGCATTTCCTTTTGAATTGCTTGACTGATTTAGCATTCAAAACACAGCACACCTCTGCGGAATCTAAACATTAACTTGACAGCTTAGCAAACTAGCTATATATCGATAACAACAAAGAGGTATTTTTTCCAAATATGGACGATTTCACTTTGCCACCTTTGCCTACACCTGTCCATTTTAATCAGGGCAATATTCTGTATGGTGAGGTGCAGGTCAACCATCAGATGGTAGTCACCAGAAGGCATCTGACATGTCTGTCTAAATGATAATAAAATTCACATAATATATAATATATAATTGCCAGGACGACTTGCAGAAAACCAAACTTGCAGAAACTCCATCCTCTTCAAAATGAATAAACTTCAAACAGTTATTTTCCACCAAGGGGACTTTTGGAAACGGGAACAGTTGGAAAATGCTCAGCTAAAAACCATGTTTGTTGCTAACAAGCTACTACTGTAGAGAAAGATCCGCCCCTGGGCCAGGGCATTTACACTCTAGAGAGCATGTAATTGGATCCAAAGAAAATTATGGGAACTGGCATACAAATACATTAAAAATGAAAATATCTCTGTCTTGCATTTTATTCTAGATATACAGTACTGTGACAAAGTATTTGCCCCCTTCCCAATTTCTTGTAATTTGTCACATTTAAATGTTTCAGATCATCAAACTAATTTTAATATAAGATAAAGACAACACAAGTAAACACAAAATACACCTTTTAAATGATCATTCAATTCATTAAAGATAAAGATTTATTCAAAACCTGTATCACCCATGTGAAAAAGTACTTGCCCCCTTAGCTACCAAATCAACCAGTTAACTAAATTCAATTGACTGCTGGGTTTAATTTCAGTAGCCACACCCAGGCATGATTAGTGCCAGACCTGTGGAATCTAAACATCACTTAAATAGAACATATCTGGCAATGTGAAGCAGGATAGAAGGTCTCAAAAAGCAGCACATGATGCCACGTTATAAAGAGATTCTGAGAATACTGATGTGAAAAAAAGATAAATGAAATCTAGAAAGTCTGGAAAGTGTTACAAAGTTATCCACAAATGGAGAAAACCTGGAACAATGGTGAACCTTCCCAGGAGTGGGAGGTCTACCAAAGTATCACCCAGAGCCCATCAATAACTCATCCAGGAGGTCACAAAAGAACACAGATGAACATCTCAGAATCTTCTGAAGGACAATTTAGGTCAGTGTGACTTAAAGCTCAAGCACAGTTGGGTTCTACAGCAGGAGAATGATCTGAAGAACACAAGCAAGTCCACCTCTGAATGGCTCCAAAGAAACAAACTGAAGGTTTTGAAGTAGCCGAGTCAATGTTATGACTCAAATCTCACTGAGATGCTGTGGAAAGACCTTAAACGGCCAGTTCATGCTCACAAACCCTCCAGTGAAGCTGAAATAAAACAATTCTGCAGAGAAGAGTGGGCCAGAATTCCTCCACAGCAACGTAAAAGACTCATCACAAGTCATCACTAACATTAGATTGCAGAGGGGGGCACAACCAGATATTAGGTTTTTTCACATGGGTGATTTTGAACAGGTTTTTAATCAGTCTTTATCTTCAGTGAATGTAATGATCATTTAAAAGCTGTATTTTGTGTTTACTTGTGTTGTCTGTATATTATATTAAAATAAGTTGGATGATCTGAAACATTTCAATGGGACAAATTAGCAGAAATAAAAGAAATTGGGAAGGGGGCAAATACTTTGTCATGGCACTGTACTATCAGTGTCCATAATTTTAAGGGACAGGTACAGACATTTCACATATTTTAATTTCAGGGACACTTACATTTACATTTATGCCATTTGGCAGACACCCTTATCTAGAGTGGCTTACATTCATCTCATTTATACAGCTGAGCAGTTGAGGGTTAAGGGCCTTGCTCAAGGGCCCAACAGTGGCAGCTTATTGGTGCTGGGATTTGAACCCCCAACCTTCTATTCAATAACCCAACACTTTAACCACTGAGCCACCCCTGCCCCCTTTAATATACTTTCCATCAGATGCAAGTTTCAATTTTGAACCACTTTACAAAGCTAACAGAAAGAACCCTTGAGGAAGCCAACTTGCATTTCCTCCTATCATATCTCCTAAATCCATGTTCTCCATTTTCTGGCAACATTGCTGCATGTCAGTCCCTGTGTTCTTCTTGCCCTTCACATTCACTCTTTCAGTGTTCAGAGCCTACATTCTTTCCCCTAACTTGCCTGTTCCAGCATAGCAAACTGGACACATACTCAGCCCCGAACCCCGCCACCCCCCGACTGTGTACGCATTGCCGAGTGTCAGAGGGGAGCATGGCCGACAGGATATGAGCTGACAGGATTTTATGAAGTGCTCTCATAAATGCCACTCAACTTCAAATTGCCCTCCTCCCTGAGCTGGACTGGTGCATCAGTCTGGGGCCTGTTGCTTGGGTTCTGGATCTACAAGCAGCATTCTTCCAAATCGGATAGCTCTGCTGAGACGTTTGCTGTGGTTCTGCCAAAAGTATGTTGCAAGCAGAGAAGCGTTGCTTATTTATGAGGCTGGAGATGCAGTGACCTCAGGCCCTTATGAAACCCAGGAGCTGCTGGGAGGTCAATCAAACCAGCCGTAGGTGTTTATTAGCAATGTTAATAGAAGCTGCAGGGTTTTAGGTGACCTTAGCAACATTGCAGATATCTAATCTGAATCTTGAGACTCATGATACAGATCAATACTGGCTGTGAGAAATAATAAAAAAAGCATTTAACTTATCTGTAGCATAAGAGACAGACAATCCACCCACTTACTCCTCATTGTAATTCTTATTCCTTAGCATAGATAGCAGCAATACAGAAATACTGGCATCCAAACTATTATTTCAAGCTAATGAGAGATTCTTTTTATTTATTTATTTTTTTATACTTTTGCAGTTCCAATCCAATAACCAAGCTTTGGATTCTATATGGATACTATAGTTGAGGTGAATGTAAGTGAGAATGATAAAAGAAATTAAGCACAACAATAGACACTGTTACATGGTGATCTATTGTTGAAAATAAAATGGAAAGTCCCTCTCAGATGTCCTGAAGCAAGACGACGTATTTATTTGGGAATAAAGCTAGAGTAGAATATACCATATAATGTAACTAGAATATACTATAGCTAGTACCATTTTGTTGATGCTATTTTGTTTCATTTGTCTCATACTAGAGCAGTTTTCCAGTATGGATTGGCATGTCCTGAAGACAATTCCATGGCTAAAATCATATCATTACAAAGCACTGACACTGGCAACTCATAAAAATTTTTACATGCAAAAAAAAGTGTGACAGTCAAGGTCTCCAGAAGAGCTGTGGCAGATTCTCCAAGATGCTCAGTAAAACTAAAAATCATTTTTTTTATAACACTGCACACATTGTACCTGGGGACACTGTTTAAAAAAAATATATATATAATACAGATATACCAAAGTCACCAAATGCTGACTTCCTTTAGTTTATTACTGTTTACTGCACTTTATACTGTTTTCTATTATGTAGAAACATCTTCATTATTTTCAAAGGCATCTTTGCTTTACAACAAGTCTTTGCATGTGCCTAAGACTTCTGCATCATACTGTACAGTCATTAACTGGTAAGTTTTACTGAGTGTCTTGGAGAATCTGCCTTGAAGTGGCATTTCCTGGTTTCTAGCCATCAGCCATGGCTACTGAATATCAAACAAGAACTTCCTTGGGGACAAAGCCGGGCATTAAACCACCACATTAGGAAACTGTGACTGTTGTATGAAGCAATAATTAAACCCATGCTACAAAGCTGATGAAGTCAGGATGGACTCTGGGTAGGGTAATGCATAAGGGTCTTGGTGGTGGTCAGGATCACAGGTTAGGTTGTGGATTTAGCTTGTTCCATTAACTTTCTTTGACTCTTGAGTGGAGTTTGAGTGAATCCAGATATTTTATTGGTCTGGTGGGGATTAGACAGATTAACACTTTGTGACCTAAACGATAGGAATTAGGGTGAAAGCTAGGTCATGGACAAAGCAGAGACAGGTGCTTCCTCTTCTACCATGTAACTTAGATGTTTTCATGTATACCAAATATTAACTACATTCCAAAATGGTTTTAGTCTCTAAAGAAAGATCTTCCTTATAGAAGAGAACATCTCTGTCTTTCTTATATCACAATTTTTGTGCACAATTATAGGTAGTTAGAAGTAATCAAAAATGGGGAGGTGTGAGGCAACCCAATGCAAATTGCAGCTCCTTTTATCACCCTAAAGATGATGATTTTCCAATAACAGCATTGCCTAAAGTGTTTAATTCATTTTACACCACAA
Organism: Leptodoras nelsoni; assembly: GCA_028566375.1. Classification (NCBI taxonomy): domain Eukaryota; kingdom Metazoa; phylum Chordata; class Actinopteri; order Siluriformes; family Doradidae; genus Leptodoras; species Leptodoras nelsoni. Next base: position 16,604,307 of record JAOVVG010000018.1, read on the forward strand.
TAATTCATTCATTTTCTTAACTGCTTATTCCTTTTCAGGCTCAACCAAAGTCACTACAGCTGAGTGCATGTGCATCAATTATCTGGGGAAGAGATGGCACCACGATGCACTATGGGAAGAAGGCAAGTCAGTGGAAGCACTGTGATGATCTGGGCAATGTTGTGCTAGGAAACCTTGGGTCCTGGCATTCTTTGGATATTATTTGGCATGTAACACCTACCTAAGGATTGTTGCAGACCAAGTACACCCCTTCATGTCAATGGTATTCCCTAATGGGAGCATGATGATGCACCCTACCACCAGGTCAGGACTCTGTGCAGGACAGTCAAGTTCTTCCACACCAAACTCGCTCATCCATGTCTTTATGGATCTGTCAGGTTGGAACTGGAAGGGGCCATCCCCAAACTGTTCCTACAAAGTTGGGAGCATGAAATTGCCCAAAGTCTCTTGAAATGCTGAAGCATTAAGAGTTCCTTTCACTGGAACTAAGAGGCCGAGCCTAACTCCTGAAAAACAACCCCACACCATAATCCCCCTCCACCAAATTTTACACTTGGCAACCACCAAACCCAGACTGTCAGATTGCCAGTTAGAGAAGCGTGATTCGTCAGTCCAGAGAACATGTCTCCACTGCTCTAGAGTCCAGTGGTGGTTACATCACTGCATCTGACGCTTTGCATTGTACTTGGTGATGTAAAGCTTGGATGCAGCTGCTCGGCCATGGAAACCCATTCCATGAAGGTCTCTACACACTGTTCTTGAGCTAATCTGAAGGCCACATTAAGAACGATTGACTCTGCAGAAAGTTGCCGACCTCTGCGCACTATGCCCTTCAGCATCCACTGACCCCGCGCTGTCATTTTACGTGGCCTACCACTTCATGGCTGAGTTGCTGTCATTCCCAATCACTTCCACTTTGTTATAATACCACTGACAGTTGACTAAAAAGTAAAAGTACATACAGGTGAATTGTGTAGTGAAGAATACTAGTGTTTTATAAGTTTTATTCTACTGCAACAAGGCTTTGTGCAAGCTACTGTTTTCTATTTTAGAAGGAACGTATTTATATATATATATATAACAGTGAGGCACCCCTGGTGTTGAGTCAGTCTGTACAATGTGTCAACACTGCAGTTGGTTTTAAGTGCACTTCATGAAGTGAGTCATTAATTTCAGGGGATAAGAGAGGGTTCCATACAGATGTGTAGGGTCATGGTTAAAGGTGCCCTCACCATCAGGAGGATAGATGAAGAAAAAATAAACAGTATTACAAGACGATTGCTGAGCCGTGCATCTGGATAAGTGTGTTTGGGGTAAAACTTTTGGTGTGTCTCAAATCAATGCCTAATTCCCCATGTAGTACATTAACTACCATTGCTAACATCTGTGTAAGGAGTCAGTCAATTAGGAGTCAGCTGTCAAGGATGTAGACTGTTTACATGAGAATCAAATTTACCGGAAGTGTTGTGGGTCTGAAAGTCTTACATGAGATTATCATTTCAAAGACACACTCACAGAAAGAAAATCACGTTTTTCACATGTGGACATGTGTTTTTCACATGTGAGTGGTTATGTGAGTAATATGTGACAAATAAATCACTCACTCACTCATCAAGTCAATTATGCTACTACTGTGTTGCAGGGGATGCTGGAGCCTATCCCAGCACTCACTGTCCAGAAGGCAAGGGAACATACTGGACAGGTGGCCAGTCCATCGCAGGACAGACAGACAGACACATTCACACACATACACACACACTTAGTATTAATATTTCCATTTCACCTGATTGCATGTCTTTGCGCAATGGTAGGAAACCGGAGCTCCTGGAGGTAACCCACACAGGCAAGGGGGGGTTACTCCACACAGAAAGGACCATGGCTGCCTGGCTGGGAAATTGAATCCAGGCCCTTCTTGCTGTGAGACGACAGTCCTACTCACTGTGCTGCCCACAGAGAAACCATATGACAATAAATAAAATAAAAATCATATCACAAAAAATGTTTCACAAATGTACTATGTACTTTAAAAGATTAATTTATCTTGTGGAAAAATTGCATGTGAAAATCATAAAATAATCACACATGAAAATCAATGAATCATGAATAAAAAAACACACTTTTTAAGAAAAAAGAATGATTACAAAATGTATCATGTACAAGAAATTGGAGCAAATGAGTAAATCATAAACCCCCCAAAAAAGAAAATGTATCTTTTGAAAAATAATAAATTGAGTGGGCGACACGGTGTCTTGGTGGGTAGCACCATCGCCTCACAGCAAGAAGGTCCCGGTTCAATCCCCAGGTGGGGTGGTCTGGGTCCTTTCTGTGTGGAGTCTGCATGTCCTCCCCGTGTCCGCGTGGGTTTACTCCGGGTACTCCACACAGAATGGACCCTGAAAATAAGCGGTCAAGAAAATGAAATGAATAAATTGAGTGAAAATAAATGAAGTATAGTACTTTTAAACAAGGTTTCCTAAAAACTAGTGCTGTCAAATGAATGCGTTAATGGACATGTTAACCCGTTAAAAAATTAATCACAATTTAAAAAATGTATGCCAGTAAAAATTTTAATGCAGATTAAAAATTCACTTATGCAAACCAGCAGCGCTATCAGTGTACACAAAAATTCCATTACTTGTTTTAGGCTGCATTCCGATTGCAAGAGTCCCTAAGCTGTATCACTGCTCCCTACACACTGCACAGGGTACAGAATCCCAAGGGCTCTTCTTGGGAACTTGGTCGCTATAGCAGCTCTATTTGGACTGTGCTGCAATGTCATCAACAGCAGACAACATGGAGGGCACACCTTCATTAGCACCTGGCTGTATGTTGCATGATAAATCAAACACTGTCGAAATAAATATGATAACACATGCAAACTCCTTCCCTTCCATTGCGGGGGCGGGTCTCTTAGGTAAAATCCAATTAGCCATTTACGTAGCAGCAGCACAACAGAACTTCTGGTAAAGTGATATACCCATGTTCCCTAGCTCTCTACACACTGTGCAGTTTGCTTTAATTAAAAAAAATGAAAAGACATCAATCATCTTTAATATTTCCCTTTTATCAAATAAAGTCAAGTGAATAATGAGGCAACATTCAACAGTCATTTCTCCTAAAATAGACCAGTGATAAAAAGCAACAACATTTTCAATGTCCCAAATAAATCAAAATGTGCATTTAAATGTGATTAAAAAAATAATCATGCGATTAATGCGACTAAAAATGCGATTGATCATGTGACAGCTCTCCTAAAAACATTTCAAGCAAAAGTCTATCTATATGAAAACAATCTACAACATGTGATGATGCAGTCCATTGCAAAGTCTTTCCCAGTGAGTTTTATTCCTCTAATACCACAGCAATTTGCCCACTCCAATAATTTATTATTTATAAAAGAATAACAGATACAGTTACAGTACAATACAGTACTTTCCCCTTATAGTTTCATTTAATATTATGGAAAACCTGTGAAACAAGTTGCTAAGACATACAACCCTAATTCTAAAGTTGGGACGTTGTGTAAAACATAAATAAAAACAGAATACAATGATTTGCACATCCTTGTTCAATTCAATTCAATTTTATTTGTACAGCGCTTTTTACAATGTACATTGTCTCAAAGCAGCTTTACAGAATCCTAG
>JAOVVG010000018.1:16640108-16654123 GCA_028566375.1 Leptodoras nelsoni
TGCCGGCTGGGCACCGGCTCCCCCGTGACCCCGTAACTGGGAATAAGCGGTACAGAAAATGACTGACTGACTGACTATTTCTAGACATTAGTTTTAAGTTGATGGAACAAGTATAGTTCAAGCCTGCAATGAGTAAAAATGTCTAGAAATAAGTTTAATTATCTTATATATGGTTTCTAATAGCACATGCTAGATCACTTATTTTAACTTATTCAAGATATTTCACTTGGGCGACATGGTGGCTTGGTGCATAGCACTGTCGCCTCACAGCAAGAAGGCCCTGGGTTCGATCCCCGGGTGGGGTGGTCTCGGTTCTTTCTGTGTGGAGGCTGCATGTCCTCCCCGTGTTCACGTGGGTTTACTGCGGGTACTCCGGTTTCCTCCCACAGTCCAAAGACATACACGTTAGGTTCAATGGTGTCTCTAAAGTGGCCCTAGTGTGTGTGTGTGTGTGTGCCCTATGTTGGATTGGTGCCCTGTCTAGGGTTGTTCCTGCCTTGCACCCTATGCTGCCAGCTAGGCACCGGCTCTCCCGTGACCCTGAAAAGGAATAAGCGGTCAAGAAAATGAATGAATGAATGAAAGATATTTAACTTATTTTAATTGTCTTATTTTTTACGGTGAGTGACGTAACTCAATACCAATACATCATTTGGACTGAACAGATTCTGAACAGATAAAAAATCTGGATAAAAAGAGGAGGTGCACTTCATTTTTCATTCTTGTTTATTTTACTCCATGTTTCTACTTTCGTGTGGGTGAGTGGAAAGATATGAAGCTTATGGGTGTATGCAAGTGATGACGTGTGAATCTTGCTGGACAAAGAAAGACCGCAGACTTTAACGTGCATTAACAGCATTGATTCCTTCATCTGTAGTAACTGCCTGACCAGGTTTGTGGTGATTGAAATTAGGCCACAATTTTGTGGTTTAGCTCTGGTTTTCTGATTTAGGTCACACCTACTTTGTGTTTAAATCCAAATACAGATACAAACATTGATATTTGGCATTCTAAACAGATAGAGATTATACCCCTATGCTTTGTCACATCAGTGTCTCTGTACATACGTAATGCTAGGCAAGATTTCAGTTCTGGGCCCAAATGCCTTTTCTGGTCCACATCATGTCTCAACATGGATGAGTTCCAGCTGCAAAATTCAGATAAGTTCATTGCCATCATTCCACAGTGGTATGTGTATGAGGGTAAGATGAAAATAGTAAAAGTGGGCTGCCATTCATTTGGTCGTAACATTTACGATGTTCGACGAACCTTATAAATACGAGAAAAGTCTGGAACGTAATGAGAATGAATGCTCTGTAGGGCTTACACATGGGGATGGTGGTTCAAGATCAGTTAGAGTGGGATCTCAGATAAACAGTAGAACACTTTTCATGTGCACTCTAGCTTTCTCAGTGCCCAGACATTTGTTTTTTTGAAACCCTGCTGAAGTGCCTCATCACTGGGACAGTGTAGATGAATTTGGAGCAAATGTTTAACAAGAGAGCTCAATTTACTCAACAGAGTGATCACAGGAGATGGATCATGGGTGTTCGAGTATGATCCTGAGACAAAAAGACAAACTGCTGAAAAGCTTGCATGAGCAAATAAAAAATCAAGTCACTGTTCATCATCTTTTTTGGTTCTCAAGGAATTGCCCATAAACAATTCCTACCAGAAGGCCAAGATTAAAGTACGTTTGAAAGGCCACCACTTTCAGAAAGTAAAGAACATCCATAGATCTGCGACTGAGACTCTGATCACCCTCACAGTTGACGATTTCAAGCACTGCTACCAACAATGGCAGAGGCCCTGGGAGCGTTGTGTGTGGATCATATCTTGTAGGTGATAATAGTAAATTGTAATTTTCTTCAATAAATACATTTTTGAAAAGTAATTCTCATTACTTTCTGGATAGACGTCGTATGATCATAAGGATAGAGGAACCTGTTCCTGTACCACTGTTCCTGTTCAGATGTGTGCATGGAAACAGGTGCCTTGGTCATTAGGAAGGCTGATTGGGAAATGGAATTGGTTCCTGCTGTAAAAGACCAGAGACTTGTTTACAAGCGATGTGGAGTGTTGAAAAGCACTCATCCACACATTGCAGTGTAAAATGTGTGACTTCATGTGTTTTAATGAATGAAAGGAATGAGGAGAACCCAGCTGTTGGGGTCCCATGTGTGAAGGGCCTGTTAAAGAGGCCTCCTCCTGAGAGGAGTTGATGGGAGGAGGTGCCTGTGCACTTCTGACCTTCATGACCTTATCAGCGTATGCCTTGCACGTGTGACCGCATCTGCTCTTTAGTTTTATAAGCAAATGTGGGTGAGTAAATGTAAGTGAGCAAGTTTATTCATGTGACCTGGACATTTGGTGGAGCCAATTGTTCAGGTGTGTACAATGGGCCCCGTTATATGAACACTGGATATGAACAAATTTATACGTTAATTTATAACATAGGAGCATTTACACAAGAAATGTGGTGTTCACAAAAATCCGGTTTGTTCAGAAAAATGTTTGTATTGTACAAATGCTGCTGAGTGTGTGTAAGATTTACACATACTGTAAGTCTCACTAATGTGTACCTCAATAAATCATCTTTACATGCAGCTACTGTAATTTTATATATGGATTACGCTGTCCAGTTTGAATCCAATCCATAATATAAGACCAGACTTAAGCAGGACAAAAAGTAAAGGCACCCTAGGAAAGGAGGAAGAGTTAGTGTGAGTCTTTGGCTGCATTACAGATTCATATAAATTAACTTATATTAATCTAACAAAATTGTAATTATTTTACAAATAATTCCACAAAACTTTGCTAATAATGGTTGATAAATTAAGCTCATTCTTTGTAACATATTAAGCACAGGAAATAAAAAAAAAATTTCCACGACTGATTTGTTCTCCAAATTCAATAATGTCAGTTACCTTTCAGAAAGAAAATGCAGGTCTTTCAGATTTCAACCCTCCATTTTAAAGCAAAGGGATAATAAAACAAAGACAAAAATCTGATTTCATATCTCTGAGCAAATGATGCAGAAATACAAAAACTGAGATACCCGCATTATCTCCTAACATCACCCTGTCCTGCACTTCATCACAAGGCAAATCAACACTGGCCTTGACTAAACATCAAACATTACAAGCTGTCCTGCAACCACAGGGCAACCACAAACAGTAGATAAAAGTAGATGTCATCAGAGCCGGATAGGAGCCGAACATCCGATGACTGCAACTGAGAAACATCTTTCACAACCTGCTTTGTGGACAACAGAGACCTGTCTGTCCTTTGGTGGGTGACGTCAAAGGCCATAAAATACTATGTTGTCATGCCAACAGAGCATGCCAACCTACAATTACTGCCTGAAGTTTGATAACTGTAACCACTTTTACATCATCCATCTTTGAAAAAGAACCAGCATAGGACCACATCTGACAAAACTATATTGGCAAGTGGATATAACTTGAATACACACAAACATTCCTTATTATCTCAGAGTCATGTACCAAAATGTATGTACATTACATGTTACTGTAAACGGACAAAAAGTACAGTGTGATTCTGGAAAAACTTTGCCTCAAAAACTGTAACTGTAGCCAAATCACTGTGGTACAAGAGAAATAAAACACTTTGGGATGTGCAGCTAATGGAATTTAATCAGCTTTAGGGTTCAAACTCTAACACTACTTTGTCATTGAATGTTTTTCTTTAACAGCACACCACCAAGTCGTTATTTCTTCCTTATATTAGCTATAAATAGTCGCTCGCTCACCATCCTACATAGTGAAATATACAGAGACCTTTGTTTTTCCCTGCATGTTGGACTGCACCGTGTCCTTTCCCTTCTCAGGTCATCACCAGGTCTACTTAATGGTGATACATGAGCTGTGAAGAGTGTGTCTGTTTCATGTGCCGCCATGGCGACAGTGCGATGGTGTTATCTCCTGTATTACAGCAGTGTGGAGCAGTGAAAGAGACTTGAACTGCCCTGCAGAGACACTGATGAAAGAGTCTGAACACCTCACATTGGACAAGGCCATTCATCAGAGTACACACACACACACACACACACACACACATATATATATAGATATATATATATATATATATATATATATACATCTGTACAGGCATGCACATTCTTTAATGATAGTTAAGATACACCTTCTTGGATGTGTGCCCCTGCTCCAAAATCAACAGCCTCAAGCTTGACAACAGTTTGCAGCTGACTGCATGACCTTCTATAGGATATTTTATGGCCAGATGAGACAAAGAATGAGATGTTTGGTCAGAGGTATGTTTGGAGGATTGAAGGTGAGGCATTCAACCCTAAATACACTGTATCAACTGTTAAGCATGGTGGTGTTAGCATCATGCTTTTGCTGCCAGCAGAACTCGTACCTTGCACAAAGTGTATGGAATAATGAAGAAGGATGACTACCTCAGAATTCTTCAGCATAACCTCAAACCATCAGCTAGATGGTTGAAACTTGGACACAGTTGGGTATTCCAACAGGACAATGACCCCAAACACACACCAGAGTTTCCTGAGGAATGGATAAAGCAGGCTAACATTAAGCTTTTGAAAAAGCTTTCCCAATGTTGTTTGTTGTTGTTATTTATTATTATCACATTATTATTGTACATAGTAATGTATAATATTTTTTATGCAGTATTAATAATATTTATTCATTTATTATTAAAGTATGTTGTACAGTCATTCTGCCCCAGAAAAAAGAACAGATCAAAGACTTCAATGAAAGCCCAATATTGCATATAAAACCCAATATTCATGTCCAAGATGAGTGTATGCGAACTTCCAATCGCAACTATATACAAGGTTTGTCCAGAAAGTAATGAGAATGAATTCCCCACACTCTGTAGGACTTCTGCATGGCGATAATGGTTGAAGGTCAGTTTGCTTTTATGAAACCCTGCTGAAGTGCCTTGTCACTGGAACAATGCAGGTGAGTTTGGAGCAACGGCATGTGATCAAATGCGATGTGAAAATCAGTAAAAGTGCATCAGAAACTCTTACAATGTTGAATAGATGCTATGGACAAGTTACAGTATTGTCAGCGCAAGTCTATATATATATATGTATATGCTCAAGGAAGTCCATAATCTTTAGAAGACGTCCCACAGGGCCTTGTCATGTAGCTCACAGAGGAAAGACAGGAAGTGTGTGACCAGGAGTGTGTGTCAGCCTTAGGAGCTGTCTTTGAATTAGTTGACAGGCTCTCAGTGTGTGTGTGTTTCTGTGTGGGATAAAAGTGACAGGAAGACTGAACACTAGTTTAACTGAATACACTTTTACAGAATATTTGATTAGTGTGCAGAGAGATGAATGCATTAGAAAGCAAGGCCAGGCCCGAATAAGATTTTCCATTTCAGCTGAGCTTTTTCTCGGTAACACATCAGCAGTGATTTAGAAGGTGGATATGAAATAGATACAATTACAGGTGTTAAGAACATGAACAAGGTAAATTATTTACTTGAGGAGAAGCTCAAAAGAGATTGACATGTTGTCCAATCAAAGTGCAAGTTACAAAAAAAGGACAAATGGCAGGATTAAAGAGTTAGGAGTTAGAGCTCTTCTGTTTATCGTGTTTTTTATTCAGCAGGAAGCAAGACATGAAGCCAGACATCTTGTGTCGTGTGTGTGTTACTTTCTCATTAGTCCATTGTTGAACCTGATGATATAACGCATTCCTCAATGCTAATATTTTCATTGTTGAAATATTGATCGAATTAGATTTAAGCTGTTTTTCTGTGTACTTTGTGAGTTGGCAGTGGTGTATTTTAATGTGATAAGAAGCCTTTGTGAAAAGAAACCTTTTGTTGTCGGTTTTTACAGAGAACCTTTAAGAGTTTTCCCAGAGGAGCAAACCAGCAAAGCTTTCAGGGTATTACATTTAGGCATGAAGTATACGTGTATGAACAATCTCATTATTACAATTTCCCATGGCGTCTGCTGTGCCACAGCAGTAAAATCGATTTTATGAAAGAAGCAATAAAATGAAAGATGTCACATGAGCGATGGCTGTGTGTTCGCGTCATGAGTACAATTAAATACAGGATTATTGTAATGTGTCTAGTGTTGAGTTTTGAGTTGACTGTTCATGTTGTATGCCCATCTGTCTCTCCCATTGTTCTGTCATTGTTCATTCCTCTTTCTCTCTCTCTCTCTCTCTCTCTCTCTCTATCTCTTTCTGTCTGTATGAAATGGCTTCGCCATGTGGCTATAACTACAGCACAAGCTAAATGAAACCCTCACTAATCACCAACTCCAGGACCACACACATATACAGTACGAGTTATATGAAGAGTAGCTGAAAGCACACAAACAAACTCCCACATGAGGACACAGGGTGCCAACCTTCCAAGCACACATGCACACACACAAACACACACACGCATACATGCACACACTGAAACAGATCTGTGTTCAAAGTCACTTGCTTTGCCAAATGGCTGACATCAGAGTTTTGTTCAGCTTTTGCGAGTTCTCTTATGGCTTTCCATTTTTCAAACACAGTTACATTTGATCGCTCAACACCACACACACACACGCTTGTACTGCTAGACTTATGAGGACTTTCTATTGACATAATTATTACTGCAGCTAATTAACCCTAACCCTAATCATAACCCTAATCATAACCCTAACCATAAGCCTAATCCTAACCCTAATCATAACCCTAACCATAAACCTAACCCTAATCCTAATCCTAACCCTAATCCTAACCCTAATCATAACCCTAATCCTAACCCTAAACTCAGTAATGAAAAGGCAACTTTTTAGTCTCTTTCCTTATGGGGACCAGCAAATGTCCCCACAAGGTCAAAAATATCAGATATTCCTATCATTAGACATAAAAACATGGTATATACATATACACACACACACACATACACAAACACACACACAAACACACAGACAGACAATATCATGAGAGACTAAGCCTACAGTATGTTTTTGTTCACTTAAGTGTAATGCACTTGTGTTCCATCTGCTTATTTTGCCCCCAGACGTTACACACACTCAGCTGGTCTTGACCACGAACTGGCCCTTTCATGAGGGCGTGGTTTGTCATGGTTCAAGTGGGCGGGGTTTGTTTGGGCTGTGTGACCACCCACTCTAAAGCCACCTTTAATTGTTACATCTGGAAAATGAGCCACTATTAAAACCAATGACTGCCATTAAAGCAGCCTTTAGAGATTACAACACTCATGTACACGTGTGTGTTTGTGTATGTGTGTGTGTGTGTGTGTGTCCGTCCTCTTGTGTATAGAGTCATGAGGTTGGGCAGTAAGTGACAGCACTCGCCCAGATGTACAAGTTCCTAAACAAACAGCAAGTTACAATCTTTCTCTTTTGAAACACCACTGAGACGAGGGTAGATTACAACCACCTGCACCAGGCCTCGTTCCTTCCAAAACACTGAACGAAATTCATTTATATGTTGCGATAATTGTCCCTAATTGTTTCTTTGAAGGAAAGCAGCGAGGCAAGCAGCATCTGGCACACATATGCTCACATGCACACGAGTCGGTGCCCAGCGGGAAGACACGGTGGCGCTAATCCAGTCCGAGCCGGACTTCGAACCAGAATGGACAGCGCGCACCACTGGGTTTCTTTGAGCCGTTCAGTATGCGTGTTGATCTGAGTGTGGAGATGAACAGCAGAAGCCACTGTGCCTCTGATCTTCTATCACCTGCTCTCTGAGGTGTTTTGACCTGGGTCAGATGATGAAACTGAGGTGTTAATCGGCTGCTCCGAGCCTGAGCGGTGGCGGTTCTCCACAGGGAACCTACGAGTGTGTAGACCTGCAGCTTCAGCTCTGGAATGTTTCCTGCAGATATACGTTCCATATGAGAGTCGAGGGAAGACATGCACACGCTCAAACTTGTGAATTCAAGAGTACATATATAATTATGTACATGCAGACACACAAACCTACCCAAATATAATTACACAAAGACGACCGCATCTTCATTGAACTTGTGCGCCATTAAAACAAACATGAACACCTACAACAGGCACATACACAGAGAGAGAGAGAGTCAGGATTGACATGGAGTTTATTTCCACTATGGCCAGGCCTCAGTAATCTCTCTTCACTTACTTAGCAAATCTTCCACCTCAGGCGTGTTTGTGTATCTCTCCCGTTTCTTGTGTCTCGTAATTCCTCCCAGATTTCATCTCTTCCTGATGGATTTCTGCTCCAGGGAATCTTCCCAAAACCCAGGAATGTCTGCATCCTAACTGCACCTGGTCTCCAACCAAAACTCAAAATCAGTGCTTAATTAAACACAGTGCTTTGCTGCAAGATATTTTCAGGATAGATATTCTCACAAAACAGCTTTACGGAAATCTGGAGGTAGATTTGGGTGAACAAGCCACAGGTTGCAGTGCTGAGGAAAACACCCTGACAAGCCACGAGGACGAAGCCTTAAAGACAAGCAGCACTGCGGTGAAAAGGATGCTCAGAGCACAGAGAGTCTTTATGATTATAGCAGCCGCTCTTAGATACAAATTGACAGTAACTAGGTAATAGTTTTACTTTTTAGTTTTTTTGGAAGTGTAGATTTTTAGGATATCAACATGAGACCAGTCACAGCAGCTCCAGATGAAGAAGCAGGAAGAACAGAGCATGAGTAGTTTACATGTATTCTGTTGGGACCCATTTATCTGTTTGCTAATATGTTCTTCCATGCTAAGTCAAGGCATTAGCATCAATCACAAGGGAGTAGAAGCAACCGCAAAAGCTTTCTCGACCCAACACAACTCTGAGGTTATACGAACACTGTGATAGCACACCATCTCTTATAGCTATGGTGCTCCAGGGAGCCTTGGTGCACTATGCTACACTTATATACTAAAACACACACACACGCAATTATATAACACTGTTTGTCAAAAAGGTCTGCTTCTACTTATCCCTGTGCCTGGCACAGCTGGAATTGTTGTTCCTGAAAAGAGGACGGAGCCAATTCCGCAACATGCTTCTAATCATGTTCAAACCGAACCCCACTTTGAGAGCCGAGAACAAAGAACGCTCCTAAAACTCAAAAGTGGAAAACTGAGTGTGAAGCTCAGGAGAGATCTTGTACATGTGCATATGTCATTACCCATGTGTCCTATTACTGCAGCGCAATTCAAATCAGCCAATTCTGCTCCAATCACAGGTGGGGATATGAAAGCGCCGCGCTCCTCTGTAGCTCTATAGAGTTACCTATTGTTTTTAGCCCACTATGACAACAGGATAAACCGCTATTAAAGAGGATAGGGGCTCCTGCTGAGAGCTGAAGGGCTCCTGAAGCTCCTGCGCCGCTTTGAAGATGAGGAACTGCTTTAAAAACGTGTTAAATGAGGAGTAATCCTTCACAAATGTTCCTCGTGATGCTCCTCTCTCAACTCGCCAGGGGTTGCAGAAGAGCACGTGAAAAAGTGCTGGAGGAACAACGAAAAGATATGGGCATCTCCACGTCTAAGTTATGGCTTTTCAGCAGCTCTGAAACAAGGCCTTTTACAGCTTCATTTGAAACATGCTCGCGTTCCTGTCCAGCGTGAGGTAGTCGGAGATTTAGTGGGAATGAATCGTCTCCAGTGACTGTCGTAAATCACTAAACGGCCTTTGCTTGTTGTGTGAGGGAACGCCTGCTTAACCCTTATGTTCCTGAGGCACAGTACATTTTAGGCCTCAGCCTGCAGTACAGTCTATGTTGCAAGTGGTAGAAAGAGTACAAAACACACTGGCTTGAGTAAATGTACTGCTCAGGGATGGAACAATGAGAAATTATAATTGCCATTATCTATAAAGTTAAGAATAGCCATTTAAATATTAAATATTAAAAAATAAAACATTTTAACTGGTAAAATGAAGTCAATAAAACTGATTAAAATCTTTGTGTTTTCATGTGAAAAGTAACTTTCATTCACACTGTAGGTTTGCTGCTCATATGTATGACATATGATGATAATGCTACATAGTTTGCTAGTGAATTAATAAGAATTAAAATATCCTATGAATAACCAATTAGCAAGGATTTGAATTAATGCCTAGCTAATTATATTAACTACTGGCTTTAATGCTAGTCTCACCTGACATTGGCGGCATGGTGACTCAGTGGGTAGCACTTGCTTCACAGAAAGAAGGTCCCGGGTTCGATCCCCGGGTGGGGCAGTCTGGGTCCTTTCTGTGTGGAGTCTGCATGTCCTCCCCGTGTCCGTGTGGGTTTACTCCGAGGACTCCGGTTTCCTCCCACGGTCCAAAGAAATGCAAGTTAGGTGAATTGGACATATGGAATTGCCCTATGACTGAGTTTGAAGTTGAACTTGAAGGTATACTGATGAAAGACGTGTATCGATGTAACCTTGTATTTGTCATGTATGGCTACTGATGCTGAAATGACATTAAAAATCAATAAGATACATTTCTTGCCTTCTGGGGCTCATTTTATATCACTCTTTGCCTACTCCATTGTTTTGAAATGTTTAGTGAGGTATGGTCAGGGGCAGTCATAGTCATTGGCTATGTTTACATGGTCCCTAAATATACCACTGATAATTGCAATAATAGCCCAATCAGAATAAAAATGCTTCATGTAAACACCTCAGTCAGAACATACTGGCCCGATCTGGCCCAATTAGAAGGAATTTTCAGTCGGGTTGAGAGGGGTGGTGTAAACCATCAGTAATGCATTCAGTAGGAAAATATTAACGCCTAATAACCATGTAAACGCTTATTCTGATCATTTTTCTCAGATTTTTCTGGAAGGGACTGAATAAAAAACTTTGAATCAAAAACCATGCATAATTTAATGAAAGATTGTCATGTCATTTAGACATTTTGCTTCTGTTCCTGATCGCTAAACTCCATGAGAGCAACTCTCTCCCACCAGTCTTTGCTTCAGACTTTCACTTTCTTGGCTTCAGATTTGCTGCTTAATCAGTAAGAGCAGCAGAATTGTTCCCAGATCATGATGTGGATCTGTCTTGAAAACTGTATTAACAGGCAGAACAGTGCATCAAAGAAATGCTATATTCTGATAAAATGCTTTGGGCATGTAAACGTACAGCTTATTGCATCATCTTATTTGGTACCCGTGTAAAAGTTAAGTTGGAATCTCTAATCAGAATGATTTGAATTACAATGAAGAAATAGTGTCCACGGAACTGCTGAACAATTGTGTTAGCTAACCAATAGAGCTATGCTGAAATGAGCACACTTTCAATATCTAAAATATACAAAGAAATCTGTTGCCATTTCAGTAGCTGGCTAGGCTGATGTGTCCAGTAAGTAATGAGAATTTGTATTATTTGTTTTTTTATTGAAAGAAATGACAATATTATTACCTATGGATGTTCTTTATTTTGCCAAAGTGTTGGTCTTTCAAACATGTTTTAATCTCAGCCTTCTGTTGTGTCGAGTGCTGTCTTCTTTGGTGTTGCCTGCTGGGGAAGCAGCATTACTGTAAGGGATAGGAACAGACTGGATAAACTTATAAGGAAGTGTGTGTCAGTAATGGGTGAGAAAGTGGACTCTGTGGGTGAGTTAGTGGAGAAGAGGATGAGGTGTTTAATGCAGTGTATTCTCAATAATAGCAGACACCCTCTGCATGGGATCCTGACAGCTCAGAGGAGCAGGCACAGTAATAGTAATAGACCCCTCTCTCTCTGCTGTAGGACTGAGAGGTTCCGGAGGTCATTCGTTCCTGCTGGAATTAGACTGCTTAACACCTGATGTGTGTACTTAATAAGCACCATTAGCACTTTTTACTTGGGTATGGACTCGTGACTTGTGTATACTTTTTGTGTTTACTTACTTATTATTATTATCTGTGTGCTGTTGGACAAATGAATTTCCCCATTAGGGATTAATAAAGTATCTATCTATCTATCTGTCTGTCTCATCTATCTCATGTTGTCCTGTGCCATTCAGCAGTTTCTCTCTTTGTCTCAGGATCATACCCACACACCCTTGATTCATCTCCTGTGATCTGTTCAGGAAGTCAGGCTCTCTTGTTAAACAATCCTTTGACGAACATTTGGTCCAAACTCACTTGCACTGTTCCAGTGACGAAGCACTTCAGTCGGGTTTCACATAAACAAATGTCTGGACACAACGCATCCTGCTCTTTATCGGAGATCTCACTCTGACCTTGAACTGCCATGCCCATGTGTAAGCCCTATGGAGCAAGAATATCATTCTCATTACTTTCTGGACAGACCTGTTATAGTAAGCTATTTAGCAAAGATTTCCATAGCGCTTCTCATTTACTGAAAATGAATTTAAACTTGGATCTGCACAAAGGTGTTAACAGAGAGCCTTCATTCTGTAAAATATTAAAAGATCTGGCTAGTTAGTCTAGTCCATTTAGCTAGCTAATGGCTTACCTGTACATGTCTCTGCAGGTTGGATATTTAGTTGGGAAACGATGATATCACCACAGGTTTTGGCTCACCTAATTTGCAGATCATTATCACCCACTTTCTTTGTTTCTTCTGAAGCATTTAAACTGTAACTGATAGCTGATAAACTCTGTTATTCATGCTCATCTGTCTCCACTGTCTCAGATATCACTGCTGCTGACTAAGCGTGACTTAGCGCATAGAATTTGGGCAATGCTGAATTTTTTATTCATTTACAGTCTTCAGAGGTTAAATGTATTTTCTTTGACTCTCTAATGGTGAGCAAAATGTAACTTGACTATATAAATTTAGAAGGTATTTTTTTGTTTGGTAAATATAAAAATATTTTATATGTAATCAAAGAATATAGTGTGGTGTGGTTTTGTGATGTTCTGCCTGACTAGTAGGTGCTATGACTTGGCATAAAACCAAGTTTTTTGGATATATTATATATAAACCAAGTTGTGATTAGTTGATCCCACTTCCTGTCTCTTCCTAATTATATTGGTGGCTGACAACCCTAATGACTTTGGAGGTTTAAAGTAAACAGTGCAGATGTATACTGTAGATCTAGACTATATATACTATACGTTATTACAGTGCTGACCCTTACATACACACAGAACACACACACTTCCCCTCTGGCTTTGACACCTGTTCTGTGTGGTAATAACCAGCAGCCCACTTGCTCTCAATGGAGCCTGTAAAGACAGAGGCAGTGACTCAAACAGCCGTGAAAAAGAATTACACCGGGAAAACCACACACAGTCACACACAAGAACGCAAACAGACACAGAGACACCCAGAGAGCATGGACTATTATGTTTATATTACTGTTATTTACATACTCATAAAACACTCACACACACACAATTACACAGGGGTCGCACGGTGGTGCAATTGGTAGCACTGCCACTTCACATAAAGGGTCTGGGATTGATTCCAGAATAGGGTGACTTGGGTCCTTTCTGTGTGGAGTTCACATGTTCTCCATGTATGTGTGGGTTTCCTCAAGGAGGGTCCTGGTTTCCTCCCACAGCCCAAAAACATGTATACTATATGCACAATGCAGTCAGACAAGTACCATTCCCCTGGCAACCGCCAAACCCAGACTCGTCCATCAGATTGCCAGACGTAGAAGTGTGATTCGTCATTCCAGAGAACACGTCTCCACTGCTCTAGAGTCCAGTGGCGGTGTGCTTTACACCACTGCATCCAACACTTTGCATTGCACTTGGTGATGTAAGGCTTTCAATGGAACCCATTCCATGAAGCACTCTATGCACTGTTCTTGAACTAACCTGAAGGCCACATGAAGTTTGGAGGTCTGTAGTGATTGACTCTGCAGAAAGTTGGTGACCTCTGTGCACAATGCCCTTCAGCATCCACTGACCTCGCTCTGTCATTTTACATGGTCTACCACTTCGTAGCTGAGTTGCTGTCATTCCCAATCACTTCCACTTTGTTATAATACCACAGACAGTTGACTGTGGAATATTTAGTAGTGAGGAAATTTCACAACTTGTTGCACAGGTGGCATCCTATCACGGTACCACACTGGAATTCACTGAGCTCCTGAGAGCGACCCATTCTTTCA
>JAOVVG010000018.1:16744396-16754625 GCA_028566375.1 Leptodoras nelsoni
AATGTAAATAGTCATGAAAATAAAGAAAACGCATTGAATGAGAAGGTGTGTCCAAACTTTTGGCCTGTACTGTATTAGCGCCTTACAATGTGTGGTAACCATGTGTGCACCTCTACACACCTTTTGGTTTTCAATACGTTTCTAAATAAGGTCTATTTAATAGGTATGTTTGAAGAAAAAAAAATATAAAACACCTGACCTATAGGTTTTCTTTTACACTTTGTAAATTTATTATTTTAGTAGAAATGTCTTGAATATAGGCAATTTAGCTAATATTTCTCTTATTTTGTGATCATATTATATACAAGCTTGAAATTGTCTTATTCTATTGTTAGATTTTTTTATAAGAGCTTTCTTTGGGCGAGGAGATGTTGTCATGTGTCATTCAGTACTTTGTCTTTTTCTTTCAGGATCTCATATATGTGTGTGTGTGTGTGTGTGTGTGTGTGTGTACCTTGTTTTTATGTGTTTGTGGGCACCAAATATTTTTACCTTCTGGGACCTTGCTTGTCCCCAAAAGGAAAGCAATTTTTTGGTACTTTTTAACAAAAATGTAAAAAATCAAAGTGCCAAAAAGTTGCCTTTTTATTACTGAGGTTAAGACTAGGGTTAACATTATTTAGTTGCATTAATAATTACAGTACCTTGCAAAAGTATTCATACCCCTGAACTTTTCCACATTTTTTCACATAACTTAAATGTATTTTTTGGGATTTTATGTGATAGACCAACACAAAGTAGCAAGTAATTGTGAAGTGTAAAGAAAATGATATATAGTTTTCAAGTGTGGTGTGCATTTATATTCATCCCCCCTGAGTCCATACTTTGTAGGACCACCTTTCACTGCAGTTACAGCTGCAAGTCTTTTGGGGTATATCTCTACTAGCTTTGCATATCTACAGGCTGAAATCTTTGCCCATTCTTCTTTGCAAAACAAGCTCAAGTTCAGTCAGATTGGATGGAGAGTGTCTGTGAACAGCAATTTTCAAGTCTTGCCACAGATTCTCAATGGGATTTGGTCTGGACTTGACTGAATATGCTTTGATCTAAACCATTCCATTATAGCTCAGGCTGTATGTTTAGGGCTGTTGTCATGCTGGAAGGTGAACCTCCTCCCCAGTCTCAAGTCTTTTGCAGACTCTAACAGGTTTTCCTCCAGGATTGCCCTGTATCTAGCTCCATCCATCTTTCCATCAACTCTGACCAGCTTCCCTGTCCCTGCTGAAGAAATGCATCCCCACAGCATGATGCTGATACCACCATGTTTCACGGTGGGGATGGTGTGTTCAGGGTGATGTGCGGTGTTAGTATTCTGCCACACACAGCGTTTTGCATTTATGCCAAAAAGTTCAACTTTGATCTCATCTGACCAGAGCACCTTCTTCCACATGTTTGCTGTGTCCCCTACATGGCTTATGGCAAACTGCAAATGGGAATGGCTTTCTTCTTGCCACTCTTCCATAAAGGCCAGATTTGTGGAGTACACCACTAATAGTTGTCCTGTGGACAGATTCTCGCACCTGAGCTGTGCAGCTCTGCAGCTCCTCCAGAGTGACCAAGAGCCTCTTGGCTGCTTCTCTAATTACTGCTCTCCTTGAGTGCGCTGTCAGTTTAGGTGGACGGCCATATCTTGGTAGGTTTGCAGTTGTGCCATACTCTTTCCTTTTTCGGACTGAGCAGTGCTCTGTGAGATGTTCATAGCTTGGGATATTTTTTCTAACCTAACCCTGCTTTACACTTCACCACAACTTTATCCCTGACCTGTCTGGTGTGTTCCTTGATTTTCACGATGCTGTTTTTCAGTAATGTTCTCTAACAAACCACTGAGGCCTTCACAGAACAGCTGTAGTTATACTGAGATTAAATTACACACAGGTGGACTCTATTTACTAATTAGGTGACTTCTAAAGGCAATTGGTCAAACTATTTTATTTAGGGGTACAGGGGGTTGAACACAAATGCACACCACACTTTTCAGATGTTTATTTATAAAAAAAATTGAAAACTGTGTATCATTTTCTTTTCACTTCACAATTACTTGCTACTTCATGTTGGTCTATCACATAAAATCCCAATAAAATACATTTAAGTTTGTGGGTGTAATGTGGAAAAATGTGGAAAAGTTCAAGGGGTATGAATACTTTTGCAAGGCACTGTATGCCAATGGATGGTCTTCACAAGTATGACTGTGTGTGTGTGTGTGTGTGTGTGTGTATGTTATATATCTTGGTGGGGACACAGATCCCCACAAGGATAGGAATATCTGCTCATTTTGAGCTTGTGGGGCACTGGTTTGTCCCCATGCAGAAAGCTGTGAGTCTAAAGTTTTGACTGTATGATTTAGACTGTGTGATAAAGCATTGTCTATGATAATCCTCTTATGATACATTTTCACTTAAACAAAAATTCTGCTAATGCCACCAATCAGAAAACAGGGTCACATAAACACAAGTTGGAAAGAAGGATATTTTTGTTGTTTATGTTCTCCCATTGTCACTACTGCATTTGTAGCTTTCCTGTATGTTTTGTTTAATCTTAATCTGGATGGATTTTAGCTGAGCATCAAGCACTCGGTGCAGCGCTCAGATTTTAGTCACAAATTCATACAAATCAGCTGTCTTTGATGACAATTGTACTAAATCTGACACCTAATGACCAAACAATAGTTTTACAGTGTTTAGTTTTAATATGACACTAAAATCAAGCCAAAACTTGGACATTGTAAAGTGGGAGTATCAGAGAGCGGGTGTTTGTGTTAACATTTGGGTTTGGATGTCATTTTTTATTTGCGTGCCTGTAAGTTCTCTCATACAAGTCTGATTGTGAAGGCTTAATCGGGTTGTTTGTACGTCTAGAAAGAGCCAGATTTTTTTGCACGCCATGGCCTAGATTTGGCAAACAAGCTAAAGAAAGTTCGGACTTGCTTGAGGTTTGAACAAATCTGTCGGGGAAGTTGTGTATAATATCAGTATGTCTTGACAGTTCCAGCTATCGAAAGTTAAGCAGTGACATCTGGACTGGGTCTGGTTTCATGACTGATTTGCTGCATGAAGGATGCAGGCAATAAATCCCACCTTGTCGTGACTAAGTGGAAAATGGACAGACTTGTTCTTTTTTGGCTTTGCCCTGCATGTCCGGACAGTCATCTGGTTACCGCGAGGCATTAAGTCACACGCATCACCGTGCATATGGGACTAAAGACTGAGATTGCGCATAAGTGCTTGTGATATATGTGCATCTCGGTGATGCACCGTAGCCCTTTTAAAACCTCTCGATATGTTGTACCATAATCCACATGCAACGTCCCAGACATGGCTTAAAGGACACGAACGCTGATCCCTATGCGTGCGTCTCTTTATGAGTGATTAATCCGTGCGGAGAAACATAACACCAGAAGCCACACCGAGGGGGGGATTACTGGCCTCTATATTTAGGGTTTTATGTACACGAATATTGGCAGAAGCACTCTGTACATGTGACAGGCAGAGCAGACACAGAGAAGAGCACATTTACAGAATCCCAAAGCGATTCACTCACAGAATGAGATAATATACAGACAAAGGCAGCAGGGGAGGGGACAACACCTCGACAAACCGCCTGACTTCGTCAGGAAATTTTACAACATAGTTTTTTTTTCATAGCATGAATAATTATAACAAGTAACAAGCAAAAATAAAACAGTTCAAATAGCAAAACAAAAGTGAAGAGGTATAAAATAACTTAAGAACTCTTTCTAAATGTAAGTACTCAGTGAGAGAACGGATTGGGAGGGATTGATCACAAACGATATGCAGATGAGTTTAAGATAGTTCTCACAACACAACGGAAAACAGAGTGAGCAATGATTCCAGGATGAGTAACACAGCTGACGGCACCTCCCAGTATCTCACGTTAATAGCACTCGTTTACTTGTGATGAACATACAGGACGTTATCTCGCTCTAGAAGCAGTTCGAGCTCTGCAACTAGGCTCACCAAGTAGTCAGTCAGCAAACAAAAAAAGAACAACTTAGTAGAATATCACTTCCAGTTAAATAAACTTTTCCTCTCATTATATATATAATATATTTACTTCTGTGCAGAGTCTATTTCGTGGGAATTTTTTTGTATTTTTTTGTATATGTTTTGTTTTTATTTTAGCAGTACTTCCTCGTTTTCACCAGTTTGCTCTGGTACTTGACTGAGTGTCCACCATGACCGATGGCGTAGACATCAAGGAGGTAGCTTTTGCCTGGCTCCAGGCCTGTGATGGTCTCGGTGGTTACAGCTTTGTGCGGGTTGGCGCTATGGAAGTATTTGCAGAGCACTTTCTCATCTCTGCGACGTGTCTCAGGTCCGGCACACTGGTTGCGCTGGCGGCGCCGCTGCTCCTCGCCATATCCATCAGGAACCTCACGCTGGTATACGCAATACTTGTTGCGCTCCTGCGTGCCGAGCCAGGCCACAGTGACAGATTCACATGTGCGTAGTCTGTCAAAGGCCTTGATTCGTGTATCTTCGGGGAGAGAAGGGAAGGGCCGCTTGGCATCAGCACGCGTGCTTGCTAACACCTTCAGAGCTGAGGCACCTTTGCGAGATCCACGTACCCGGATAAGGTACTTGGCCTTGGGTTTGGCACGGAGCTGGAATTCACGCACTCCTTCCACGTTCTGCGATAGCACGAGTTTACCGTCACGGCGTACTTGTACGTGAACAGCATCCAAGCAGGAGTGCACAGAAAGGGAAACTCGTCGGTGGGAAGAAACGGGAGCAAATCGCAGCAGCTTGATGCCCTTCCTCTCAACAAAGATGTCAGCCATCTTTCCATCCTTCAGCTCTACTGTCTTGGGCTCAGCCTCGTCCTTGGTGCGGGCAAAGGTGCCGACGTAGGCCGTACTAGCGTTGGAGACTACGTTGAGGGCAAACACATCAAAGTAATACTGTGTGGCCGGCCTCAGCCCCGACACGGTAAAGATGTTCTTGTTGCCAATGCAGATCTTGCGGATGTCTGAGGCCCTGGGATTGGTACCTAGAGAACGCCACTGCTTGGAAGCCGGCACTCGGTTGGCATTCAGAGACCGATGGCGGTCTTTGGTGAGGTCGTTCTCTGGTGAAGTAAAGCCAAAACGAGCAAAGTCAAACGGGCTGAAGTCTAGACCTGGCTTGGGTGCTACCATGAAGGAGTCATCGACACCCATTTTGGCCTCTGCAGCACAAAGGCTCTTGAAGTTGTGCTCTTTGTTGACGACCACGCAGTATTGCACAGGCTGGCCCATTCGTGAGCCAGTAGGGGTGGGCTTCCAGGCCAATGTGATGGTGGTACGGCCCAGGCTAGTGACATCCACTCTAGGGTCGTAGGGCAACTCTGGGTAGGGCTGATCTGATTCTGGTGTGGTGGTGGCATATATCTTCAGGCTGCTGTCCTTTTCCGTGGAGAGAATATCCAGCTGGTAGAGGCCTGAGGGAGAGCTGCTAGAGACGAATGACTCCACATCATTGCCTTTGTAAGAGAAGAGCTCAGTGCCTTCACTGGCTGTCACCTGCTGCTTCTGCTGCTCCAGAGGCTCTGGCTCCCCTAGGAAACACAAACACATCTGGATGAGGTTTTGAATTATCACAAGAGCCTCAAGAACATTTTAGAAGAAATCTTAAGAGGAAACTTCTCAGGAAAAGTGAGGCATATACACATGCACAGATTAAGTAAACGATTCACAAGTAGTAATAATTTCTTCTGCTGTTTGGATATCTGTGACTGACTAATCCACCCCAGATTTTTTTCACACTTGATTATATGCTTTCCTTTCCTCTTTCACCTGACACCAACAGGTAGCAGCAGAAAGCAACCTGCAGCTCAGTGTTTTGTCATGTCAATCCTGAGGTCAGTCTGACTTTCCAAAACCTTAGTGGACGATTTGTCGTTTATGCCACTAGCTGCAGTGTTTTCTCTCCAAATACTGACAACATCAGAGCCCACCATTCACTCTGCCTTCCCCAAAAACTCCACAGACATACAGAGGCGCCTTGTAGCCTCTCTCCAGCCCACACTCCCCAACCGGGCCTTCTCCTTAATGTCGGACGAGAAAGCATAATATTTTGTCTGTCAGCTGAAGAGAGCATACTAAATTAACAGACAGCATGCACAAAGACGCCATTCCCTTCGGAGGCATTCAGCAAACATGCCAAAAAAGCTCATGGATTATGTACGGAGACCCAGCGCTTGTGTAGAATTATGTACATTGCTGTATATGTACAATACGTTAGGCTGTATAAATCTTTTCTGAATCTGGAGGAGGTGAAGACGATAATGATGATGAATGCTTCTTCCTCAGGACCAGTGGCAAATTCCGGTCATAAAATAAACTAAGACAGAAATGTAGACAATTTAAAAAAATAAAACCTGCACCCTTGAGGAAATGTAAATTAATTGTTTAGTGCAAGAGGGATGAGAAGTGCTCTGGTACACATTACTGTACTCAAAGACTCCCGAACACACACACACACTCACACATGCTGCAAAACAGACACACGTGCTGGCCACATAATGGATTCATGCGCACATGGATGTCTTTTAAACTCAACTGGAAACAAAACACACATGCACAACAGACAGTTCTTTCAAATGCATACTGGTAATCCCTATCTCTCATTCTCTAATTATTCTATCTCTCTAGTTCTAATCCTTTCTCTAAATAAAACCACAACTCCATTCCAGGTCTCATGTGTTGTGGCACTATTTGCATTTTCAGATACGCTCCAGATGGGGAAAGAGAGCAGAAGATGAGAGATCAGAGAGTACAAAAGCATCAGGGTATAGACCTACAGGCAGGGAAGGAGAATGGCTAACAGAAAAGGAACATGCACTGCAATGATGCTTTGATGTAAAAGTAAGTAAATTAAGTAAAGAAAAAGCCATGACCCCTTTTATGCTTGAATTAAGGACTGATTTGATTGGAACACAAAAAGAATTCCTAATAAACTCTACACCAGGTATATATGATCTCTATCTCCTCTATCACTCCCATATTCTCCTTTTTTCCTGTTCTGTTGACGTCAGACACAGTTCATGAGCACATCAAGTGTGGTCACACTTAGCCCAGAAACATGCCCAACATCCCACCCTTACACATATACACACACACACACACACACAAACTTCGTCTTTCTATACTCATAAGGACCTTCCACTGATAGAATTTTTATTGCAGCTAAATAATGCAATGCCTAAGTCTAACCCAAAAGCTAACCTTAGCCTTGGTAAGGAAAATGCAACTTTTTAGCTATTTAATTATTTATTTATTTATTTTTTTGTTAAAAAGTACAACAAAAAACCCACTTTCCTTATGGGGACCAGCAAAATGTCCCCATAAGGTCAAAAATGTCAGATATTTCTATCCTTGTAGGGACATTTGGTCCCCATAAAGATATAATAACATGGTCTCAGACATGCGGCCAAAAAAATAAAGGAGAAGAAAAAAAATGTACCTGGAGACTACTCTGGAAAACACCACCTCACAGACACCAAATATTTATAAATATTTACCAAGATTCATGGTTATGCACTTGGGATAGTCGGGCTCATTCACACAGTCTTTCCACTATTTTCACAAAATCAGTCTGTGACTATTTTTTACCCGGTCGCTTTAGGTGATTCATTGAAACTCGTCTGGTCGGCTGATTAAACAAAAAGCAACACATCCCAAAAAAAAAAAAGAGGGCAGCCTAATGGTCGGAGCTGCAACCTAAACTAAGCAAATATCCTCTGAGTTTGCCATCTGAAGACACTGCAGCATATGCAAGGATGTCATTGTAAAAGGTTTCCAGGACACACAGTGCTGTTCTTCAATAAAGCACATAAGGATTGAATGTCCGATTCTAATTCTGTCCACTCTTCCAGAGACAGATGGAAGGAGGTATGTAAGTGTGCATTAAGCCATAAGCTGTATTGATTAGTGATAGCTGAAGACCCCATTATTGACTCTCCATTTGGCTGTTTCTCTAACACGTGACAATGCTGTGAGGAATTTATAAATAACATTTAGGATAAGTGGTATAGCAGGGATACTATTCAGTGCAAATCATTCAGGATAGATTTCTGAACACCGTAAAGTGATGCGCACTTTTGAGACCTGGCTGTAGTTACCTGATCCCTCTCCACTGGCCTCCTCTGGCAGCTCCTGCAGTGTCAGCCTCCACTCAAGTGGAGCATCACATGGCGTCACAGTCACTGACAGCGGTGTGTTGTCCTCCTCCACAACAAAATAGTACCTACGAAAGCAACAATGCAGTTCAGGGCTACAGCATATAACACTCAATCTGCCTTTTAGTGCAGTCAGAATAAAAGCAGTCCATTTTGGATGACAGCTACAGTCTGAATTATGTTGTTGTGGCTTATTCTGAGGGAAGACATTCTGTAGCAGTTCACAAATTTTAGCCCATGATAAAGCCATAGCCATATGTGGCTGAGAGTCCAAGAAAGCTAACTTGTCTTTCTTTTCCAAGTAGGAAGGATTAGCAATACTCTCAGGCATCTGTAAGTTCATTTATGTGAAAGCACTACATAGCACTTTCTTCCAGTTTGAAAACATACAAAGGCTTCACATGTCTCAGAAGAACCACAGGCTAGCCTTCACCCTCTGTGGTTGGTAGCTGTTGTGTGACGGGGAAGCTAGCTAATGGGTGTTTTTGACGAATGAACAAAGTCTGTAGTTAACATAAACGAACTACTGACACACTATGTTATACCTTTTAGGACTTTCAGATGTATAATGCTACTTGTTAAAAGAATAGCCACTAGTTTGAAATCCTCAGTCAATCCAAGAAGCTAGTTCATAAACCAGTCATAAATGTGATGTTTGATGACCTTGAGAACTGCCCAGGACCTGACATATCCCAAGGTTAAAACAGTCTCGGTGATTTCTGATCAACAAATCCACAGGTTCCCAATTGTTGTCTTGGAGTACATCCAAAGGCAAACAGAATAATGTTGCGGGGAACAGAAGCTGCACTAATTTACATTTACATCTTACTGTCTGTGTAAGTCATTTTATAAATCCACAAGTTCCCAATCCAGGTCCTGGTCCTGTTCTGCAGTTTAGTGTTTTCCCTGCTCCAAATGCCCCAGACTGAACTAATTAGCTACTAAACAACCTTTCCTGTGTTGAGCTGGGAAAACACCAAAATTAGCAGGACAGGGTTTGAGGCTAGGACATGGGCTGGTTACTCTATGCAACTGTACCTAAAAACATATTATTATGTATGTCTTAAAGAACAATTATAATCCTCTGTAGATCAGAAATTCTTACTCAGGCTGATAAAATGACTTACACAGATAGTTTGGCTATGAAGAGAGCACTCCCTGCCATTAGGACCCTAATTATGGTAATTCCTTATCACTGCTGTGTGTGTTCACAGCATATTAACGCTGTCTACAGAACAAAGAGATGTGACGCCAGCTTGATTACTGACCCATCTTCGCAGTACATCATGAAAGATTTATTAGATTAACTCACTAAAGGGAGACTGAATAATAAACTTGAGCTGTTAGTACTCTGTTACTCTAGATTTGGACAATGGACAAATTGCAATTTCAATCCAATTATGAGTACAACATCTAAATGCCAATGTCAAATGTGTATAAATAATTCTACCTAGATTTACTGGTCAACACAAGCATAAGTTTTCATCTGTATGCCTGGGTGATGCATAAAATATGAACTGGACCGGACCTGTGAAACAGAAACTGTGAGAACAGTCTGGCATGACCATATGTGGCCTGTGTGTTGGAGTTGATTGATTCATATGGGTTTCTACTCATGGCCTTTGAAACAACCTTGGCCCTTTACATACAAGAGCGAGAGAGAAAAAAGAGAAGGAGAGAGAGCAGAAGTGCTGTGAATGTGGGTATCGTCTTTCGTTAGAGACACCTGCTTCTTCATCAAAAGTGGTTCTCATTCACACGCACACGCCCACGTTTCCCAGCATCTCATCCATAATGCATGCCTCCTTATGCCCTCATCAGCTGTGTGCTGGCTGTAATCGATTCCATATTCTCCATCAGGACACGTAAAACATATCCACACGTGGAGCTGCGTGAAGTCCTTCACAACTTGTAAAACGTTATAGAACATCTATAAGGACTTATCAGGAGTGTAGTGCAGCTCTTCCATTGAAAAATGTTACTCAGTGTTTGGAGTAAGACAATATTGTACCTTCTTGGATTCTCAGAAACTGTTAACCTACACATGAAACATT
>JAOVVG010000018.1:16798605-16809058 GCA_028566375.1 Leptodoras nelsoni
TTTAATACTATTACATTCTAGCCATGAGATACCGAAGTCAAGTTGTGTAACTTGAGCGCGGAACTTGATATCTTGCCATAGCTAATAGGTGGCCTCCAGTTAATTACTGAGTGTGAACCGGTGGACATGTCTAATTAGGAATTCGGTTAAGGTGCCGGGTTAGTGGCATATCCATGTCGCAACATCAGTGACTCCAGTTTGTCTTTATGCATCATTTCATCATTTATTTAAAGTCAATATGATCAGCTGAACTATCTCCAGTCATTCAGTGCAGTTCTTTTTTCTGAATGGCAAGTAAATTATTTAAATACGGATGAAAGTGGCTTGCAGCAAAATCCGAAATGCGCACGCACCACGGTCACCTTGGTTCCCATGCAAAGACTGAGCAACAGACTGAAATGTTTGGGTTAGCTTCAAGCCATTTCTGTGTGACACATGAGCTGTAGTTTGTCTGTGTACACTTTGCAGCCCGGCAGCCAGTCCTTGCTGACAGTGTCATAATCCAGACATCATTCAGAGCCGTGTTTAATCTGAAAAGTGAGATACAGGAAGTGCAGTAAAATGATGAGACGCACAGCAACAGCAGGAAGCAGGCCAAGTGCTTAGTTATTTACAGTGACACGTGCATATGTTTCCAAATACAGTATGTCAGTATGTCACTACCCAGGTACATGTGTGTATGTATGTGTGTCCTGTTTCCCTTAAGAGTAGTGAGTGTGTGCAGTAAAGATTCCTTTCACAGTCCTCATGCATCTGTGGAATTGCTTTTGTCAGGACAGAGGTACAGGATGCCCTTCTGACATTTATAGCAAAGCAGAACACACACACACACACACACATTTATGGTCTACAGTGTTTTCCAAAGGTCAGCGTTCATTGCCATGCTTTCCAGGAATAATGGGGATCCAATTCAATACTGCTTATAAACACACCTCTCATGAGAACCAGCACAGGCAGAATCTCCCAGCATGCACTGGGCCAGCATTGTAATTGATGTCATTTCTGAGACTCAAAGCAGAAAAAAGAACATCCTAAAATGCTATTGTTATTCATTAGATACAGCGAACTAGTACTAGTTCTGTTTATTAACAAACACCACATCATACTTTTTTTTATCCATTTCTAACTTATATTTAATCTCAGTGGACATCTAAAGAACAAGTTAGTTCCTGTTAGTAGCTGTCTTTCACTTGCAAACACTTACATTTGTTCTCTATTAAAGCAAATAAGACACTGTGACACTGGATTCTCCGTCCATAAATGCTAAATAAACACTTCAACACAAGAAAAATATCACTGTATCAAGTATTATACAATCAAACGATACAATCATACATCCATTACAGAAGGTGCTGGGTACGTTGTAAAATGAATCGACATGGACACCTTCTGACCAATCAAAATAGAGAATTCATCAGCGCTGAGGTATATGATGGAATACTGACTCTTATGCTTCGTATCTCTTTTTCAGGATCGGAGCAGAATGTACGACAGTCTGAACATGCACTCACTGGAAAGTTCTCTGATCGACATCATCCGGGCCGAGCAGGACCCTCTGAAAGGTAAGGCTCCCTTCCCGCTTCCTGCTTCCTACTTCCTGCTTTCTACTTCCTGTGCATTCTGTTGTGAGTGAATGTTCAAAAACGTCCATGATGGAAGATATTACAAAATGTCTCAGGAATTCAAAGAATTTTTGCGTTTGTATTTTTAGTCTTTTAGACGTCTTTTAATTTTGATTTCGTTTTTCTTTATGGTATGTGTGATTACCGCAAACAAAAACCATTCTGACGTTTCTTCAAAACATTTAAGGGCAGTTATTGGGGTGTCTCTGCGGCACAATTTTGCAAAAGAGTAAAGTTGCTCAGCATTTCATTCTAGACGTACCTCGAACTACTGCCGTGCCGCCTAACGCCTGCGTAAAACGTTTTCCAGCCTCAAGCTCACAGATGTCTGTGATTGGCTAGCGCCTTGATGATTGGCAGGAGAAACGTATGCCGTTTGTCCCCACCCCGAGAGCACGGAGAACGATTTTACTCCCCTTGGCCACAATTATTTAAAATAGATTCAAATCTGTGACATGAACCAGGTTTTTCTCCTTGACCAGACGTGTGAAAGTAACCAGACAGTGTTTGCTACTATTGTGGCTACTATTCTCCTGTTTATTGGATTGGATATGGAAAGCATAAAAAGATTACACCCCTAATTCAATCCATTTTTTTAAATGTAATTTTGATTTTAGTTCAGCCATCAGTCAGGTTATTAACAGATTATTAGGTGGCTTGGAAACAGGCTGAAACGATTTTAAGGAGCAAAAAATTCCACACTTTGATCATCTCGATTAATAGCGTTGTCATAAATAAAAAAAAACAAATAATGTTTTTTTTTTAAAACATGGCTTTACTGCAATGTTAAATATTTGTGTGAAACTGGAAAATCCTGACTGGAAGCCTTTCGTGTGTGTGTGTGTGTGTGTTCTCTGGGTGTGGCAGGGTGTTGCCATGTTTTTCTCTTTCCTCATTCTTTGTGTATTTTCACTGCTCTTTCCTTCCTGAGCATTTTTAGTGTTCTGACTAATTCAGCTTTACCTGAATAGCAGTCAATACTATAAAGATGTTCATAAAGCATCTTTCCAGAAATCTAGAAAACGTTTTGCATGCAAGAGATGAGGAAATACAGTTGAGATTTAGATCTATATTTTTTCCATTCAAAATTGTTGCTATTTTGTTGATTCATTGGGAGTTAAAATCTTCCTAAACAGTGCATCATCGTGGCTCATCCCAGCGTGTCACTCAGCTCTCTGTGTGTGTCTTTCTCTCTTCTCTCTCATGCTCAGGACGCATGGGATGCCCACATCCTGGCGCAGATGGCCTGCTCATGCTCAATGGTAATTACATCAGCCAATCACATCTCTCTGTGCTCTTTCCTTTTGACCCCATCATCTGTAACCAAATAGCACTGCATTTAGCCTGTATCTGTTTACATTAGAGCACTGAACTGTGTGGTGTAGATCCATACAGCTGTAGAACAAGACTAGCATTAGGAAATGTATTAAACCTATCGATGCTTCCTTAAATGCTTAAAGCGAGAAGTCACCCCCGAGTCCAGATTTACATTCCTCACTATTAGAAGTACCTCACTTTCACATCAGCTAATATTATAGAATTTGTATGAGCTACTGAATAATAAGCTGAGATACCTTGACCATTCAGACTTACTGTAAAATGTATTTAGTTGAAAAAAGAAAGAATAATTCACAATTCTATTAAAAATATATGACAAATTGTAGGCACTTTCTTCAGCTAATCTTTGTAATCTTTTTAAGTGGAAGCAAATTAGCAAACAAACAAGGCACAAATGCTAACACATGAACTAAAGTGAGTGGAAGCAAACCAGTGAGTGAAAGCAATCCAGTGAGCTAAAACAGTGAACTAATCAGTGAGTCAAAGCAATCCAGTGAGTGGAAGCAAAACAGTGAGTGGAAGCAAACCACTGAGTCAAAGCTAACCACTGAGTCAAAGCTAACCACTGAGTCAAAGCTAACCACTGAATCAAAGCAAACAACTGAGTCAAAGCTACCCAGTGAGTGGAAGCAAACCAGTGAGTCAAAGCTAACCAGTGAGTGGAAGCAAACCAGTGAGTGGAAGCCAACCAGTGAGTCAAAGCTAACCAGTGAGTCAAAGCTAAGCAGTGAGTGGAAGCAAACCAGTGAGTGGAAGCCAACCAGTGAGTCAAAGCAACCCAGTGAGACAAAGCTAAGCAGTGACTGGAAGCAAAACATGGAATGAATGCAAACCAGTGAGTAAAAGCTAACCAGAGATTGGAAGCAAAATTGTGACAAAAATGTAACTTTTTTTGTTAGACAGTGACAAAGAAGGAAAAAAAAGTTAAAACCTACGACTGAAACCAAACCAACAAACAAAAGCAAACCAGCGAGTTTAATTTGAACTGCACTGGCTTTCCTGTTTTCACCATTTTACTCTGCTCTATCTGAGTAGTATAGCAGGCTGGAAGTCTTGCACAGAGCAATGTCAACCAGGAGAGCTCATTAGAATATCAGGCCACACCAAAACAGTCTGTTCAATGGACCTACATGTATTTTATTTATACGGTATATTCTTGGCCTGACTTTCATTCATTTTTTGCTGGAATATTTCTCATAAGCCTTAAGCTTGGCACAGACATTTTTCTATTTGTAAACCTTATTCCTTTAAATAGTTTGTACAAGCACATTCAGACATGTTATATGGGTCACAGCGGGGGGGACGCATTTTAAGCAGACGCTTTTTATAGCATGGCCTTATCACTTGCAGCCACCTGGGGCCAGTGAGGAGAACTGTCAAAAGGTCAAAGGTTGAACCGGGTGTGTCTGAAAAGCTTTCCACCCTTTTGTTGTACGGTTTCATCCTATCTTATTCCGGTTGTGTCCCAATGCTCACTTAGCGTCTGAGAGGGAAACATTGCAATCAAATTTCGCAGAAAATAATAGAATTAGGGTGAAGTGCTTTTTCTTTATGAGGCGCATGAAGATGTTGGCGCTGTAGACCCCGGGTCGTCTCTCTGAAGTCTAAAAACCGCAATGTAATTAAACTGGTGCACGGCACTATATTTATCAGCCATCT
The DNA here is from genome assembly GCA_028566375.1 of Leptodoras nelsoni. NCBI lineage: Eukaryota > Metazoa > Chordata > Actinopteri > Siluriformes > Doradidae > Leptodoras > Leptodoras nelsoni. Next base: position 16,803,225 of record JAOVVG010000018.1, read on the forward strand.
TGGCAGCAACAGCACTTATCTAGGATCAAATCTCCCTGTTCATATGACTCTTTCATCCTTCAAAGCTTTTTACTCGAAATAGATTGATCAACACGGCTGTTTGCTTTAGTGTAGTGGTTCTCAAGAGTGGTAATACATGTTTATTTTAGTGCACTCCGAGAGCGCAGACCTCCACCAAGGTCAATAGGCAAGTCTTTTTTTATCACTGCGTTGCACATGCGTGAAACCTAGTGCAGCTTGCAGAAATAATACGTGCATCCATGCTGCATGAATGGCTAATCAGAAACCGCTCCCTTCAGCGTATGCTCTTCTCCGTAATGAACATCCGAGCACATTTTGTTTGTACTGACCAAATTCCAACAAGTCCTGCCTTCCTTTACAAGGAATTGGATAGTGGCTCCAAATATTGGTGCTCTCTGATTGGTTAAAAGTTTTAGCTGATGATAAGAGTATTAGGGCAGGTTCTGTCTGGGGATAAAACATATTTTTACTAGCAACATAGCTGGCTGTGGAGAAAGCCCAAAATCAAGGGGGTGGGAGGGATTAAATACAGCAGGATCATGAGCAGTCAGAGCTCCTGAAATGACAGGACAGCCACAGGACAGACAGCAGTCTTGATCTGGCTGCAGTGAGTTGAAGAGAGGGGAAACATGCTGGAGGGGTGGTGAAGAGGCTGAAATCTTAGCGTAACACAAGACCGAGGATGAGCTGTGGGCTTCAGGCAGAGCCATCGACTTAAAAAATACATATGGTACAGGAAATTAAAACCAGTATACAGGAAGAACCAGTATTCCTCCCAACACTAAACAAGAGCAACAAAGCATTATGTTAATGTTCCGTGTAGTGTGGGGTGTGATGTTTTTTTTTGTTTTTTTTTGCTGTATGCTCAGGAAAATATGGGATGCCAGGTTAAGTCACAGTAGCAGTAATAACAGCTCCGGATTTTGATCTGCTGCAGTACACTGCACAATCCCAAAAGTAAATGCAGTAAGCTCAAGCGCTACCGTTCCCTCTGTCTTTGTATTAAATGAAATGATTTAGACATTTTATATATAGCTGAGTTTTACTGATCTGTATATTATATTTTACTGTATATTACTCAGTGAATTGTGCACTTATTGCTCTTAAAATGGTGCCAAAGAAAGGCTGCTTTGCTGCCTGTGTAATTTTTATTTCATGGCTCTGCCTCAGTATTTTGCCAGACAGCTTACAGACAACGGAACATTCCAGAAATCAGGAGTCAAAAAAAAAGAAAAGATTCCAGAGAACATCAGTATTTTCACGTGACCAGTTAAGGCAATCCTGTGCCGGCCAATCAGCTTTCTCATCAGACAGAGCGTTCGGTCAGGCAATCCTTGTCCATTTATAGCAGCATTGGAACGCTGGGCAGAACGTCTGCTTCAAGCTGAGAAGGACTCGCGTTAAGCCGTCCAATCTTTGAATCCAGTCTGTATTTGTAGTGATTTACGCTGCCGTGTTTCATGTCAGCAGCAGCTGCTGACTTTCTATCCTAATGAGAGATTGTGTGTGTGCATGCATGTGTGTGGGAGAAATGGTTATAAAAGCAAGTGAAGATGAAGTAAAGGCGTATGTGCACACGGATATTTATAATAAATATGTGATCTTTAGCTGTCCAGAATATATTTATTTGAGTGTAAACTTGTTGAAACGTTGGATTTTTCTTTCTATCCATAACAATGTTACACTGTGACATCAGACATCACCTCGAACTTCTCACGGAAATAACAAAAATGAGTTTCCTTTAAGGCTGTCTTTAAACCCACCATGTTGCTTTACTCACTCTGACACATGACTGAGGAGGTCACATGAATCATTAGAGTTCAGTCGTGATCATGTGACTGGCTGCATGATGTGGGCTCACATGACTGGCTGGAGGCAGAGAGATAGAGAGAAAGAGTGAAACAGCAAGAGAGAGAAAGAGGTGGGGGTGTTTTTGAAGGCCCTAAAGTCCCCTTTACACTCAGTCACTAATATTGCTCTTATCACTTATGCTGCAAATGCTCATTTCCCTAAATGTGGAATCTCAAAAGTGCTTTACAATCAAGTAGAAGCAGTTAAACCTAAAAGTGGAGCTTTTCAGTAAACCCATGCCCACTGAAGCTTTCCTGTTCTTGAGCAGAACAGTATCCCAGCCTCAGCATGCATTCTGAGATGCTTTTCTGCTTACTGCCATTGTAAAGAGTGGTTGTGTGAGTTACAGGAGCTGTCCTGTCAGTTCAACCTCCCTTACCAACAAGCCATTTCCTGCCTACAGATCTGTTGCTCACTGTATGTCTTTCGCACCATTCTGTCTAAAACCCTACACGCTGTTGTGCATGAAAACTCCAGGAGATCGGCACTTTCTGAAATACTCAAACCAACCCCTCTGGCACCAAGAGCAAATAAAAAAACAAATCTATTTATTTATTTTATTATTTATTCTTCCCAGATTTTTCTCCCTAATTTAGTCGTCTCCAATTCCCACCTATCAGTACTTCCCCCTTGTCACACGACGAACTGCCAGTGAGGGAGGGTGAAGCCATCGCATGCTTCCTCCGATACACGTGACGCAAGCCACCGCCTCTTTTCGAACTGCTGCTCACGCAACTTTCGGGAGCGGTTAACACACTTGGAGGAGAGCGCTCCCACCCACCTCTTGTATGCATGAGCTCACAGACGCCCGTGATAGGACAGTGTCGCGCAGATTGACATGGGGGGAGAGCGTATGCTGCCCCTCCCACCCTGAGAGCACGGCCAATCTTGCTCTCTGGGCTCCCGGCTACGTGCAGCTATAGCATCACCCGGATTCGAACTAGCGATCTTCGAATGATAGGACGAACGTGTTGTCGTTGTGACACTTGGGAGCCATCTAAAATATTATTAACAGATTTTTTTAATCATTATTATGGATTTCTTAAACAATCAGTCTATAATAATCTGTAAGCTTTTATTTTTTCTTGTGACTTTGAGATCTTTAGATACAGTAGTGATGGAGTTGCCTTGAAATTCGTCTAATAAAGGGTTCAAACTAGTGATAGAAAGGTTCCATGGAAATCAAGTAGTTAACTTTGCTACCACCTTAACTTAGCTAATATTTTTTTTAAATGCTGGGCAATACGTGAACAAACTGGCTGTAGTCTTTGAACTTTTAAATAGCATAGATAAAGCGTACATACATATGATGCAGTGTAGCTCAGTAGTTAAGATGCTGGACTAGTGACCAGAAGGTCATGCGTTCAAATCCTACCCCAGCCGAGCTGTCAGTGTTGGGCCCCTGAGCACGGCCCTTACCCTTCAATGGCTCAGTTGTGTAAATGAGGTACATGTAAGTCTCTCTAGATATGGGCATCTGTCTTTTCACAAATGTTGGGAATGTTGACAACGGAAAAGTAAAGAAGGAAGAAAGTGTGTGTAGCAGCCATGTAGCATAGTTTTAGCAGATTTGTCTCCAAAAACAGCACACACTATACAAGGATTTCTTATTTTGGATTTTGTTCCAAGCAATTTCCAAGTGCCATTGGATCCAGATCCAATCCAGGGGTCCATCTGTGGCTGTTTCATGGTCCTAGACCTTTTCACCTATTCCTAGATAAAATGAAGATTTTACCAGACAAGAAATAACCAGAAATATTCCCATCTCTTCCTTCCACAATCATACGTCCTACTAAAATATATTTAATAACAAAATGTGTACATTACTCAACATTACAAAGTCAGTTTTGCACATTTCTAGTTTTAACCCCAAATGCAAATGAGTAAGCCACGGCATGTTTGCTCTATGAATAACGAGTAATGCCTTTCTGTCTCACCCTGTCTTTAAACAACAAAGCTTTAAAGCTTTTGAATGAAACAATTGTATGAAATAACACAAAAGTCCACGCTTACTGAAACTTCAGGAGGAGGTCTGCCATACTTCATACCATTGCAATGTTGAATTCTCGATTCTGATTGGTCAGAGCGTGTTGAGTAACTTCCTGTAACAGCAACTCGGACAGTAGTGTAGGCTGTAATTCAGATGTACAAGTATATCTTAACGTGCTAGTTCTAGTCTGATCTAGTCTCTAGTTTTTATTTCACAGGCTCTGCTGTATGCTGACACTTAACACAATCTAATCATTAATAGCAATAATAATGAACAGATAAAAAAAATATTTTTCCTAACATAAAATCATGTAATTGTTGAGATGGTGTAAGGAAGTGTTTTATTTTTTACATTTATGGAAGGAGTCTCTATGTTCTGGGCTTTGTAACAGTCAGAAAGTTTCCTTTAACAGTACGTTTCCTGCCATGGAAAGGTCTTCAGTAACAGGCCAAGCTGCAGGCTTAACAAGAGCAAGAGGATGATCAGGGACCGGTTATTTATAGCTGCTATTATGAAAGAAGGAGCAGGAATGCAACTTGGTTTCTGGATGTTGCGTAACGTTAAACACAACCGTAAAGAGATAAAAAAAAAACACAACATGCCGTTTGTTAATTAATAAACAAATCTAATGGGAGATTTGATTATTTGTCATAGCAAAAAAAAAAAAAAAGATCCGCTTCGTACAACATTGTCATTGCATATTTTTTAAATAATAAATAATAGCATGTTTTATTATGTTTTATTCTTTAACATTGAACCAAGATTTTGAAATACAGACTATCCCTAAAGTATTTATTTTAAAACAAAAGATTTATGGTGAGAGAGGTTTCCGCTAGCTTTGTTGCTCCGGTGAAGGCAGCACACACCGAACATCTGAGATCTTGGCTAATGAACAAATGTGTGAAGTAGATTTTTCTGATTTACTTTTTTCATTAAGGTAAAGCTTCACTCATATCACAGCTTTTTCTACTCTGTTCTGTTTACATGCAGCACGGAGTTATGGCAGACGACGAGGTAAACTTCACTTCCTGCACCCTGGCTTTCCCATGTGTGTGTGTGTGTGTGTATGTGTGTGATGCCTGCGTTTCAATCTTGTGTTAAAATCAACAGCAAGAGTGCTGCATTTACATGTTTAAATTCTCCTCAGGATCTATTGTTATCTCCACCAGCAGTGATTGGTTGTTTAAAAACAATTCAGCGAATCATTTTTTGTAATATGATTTTGTCATAAATGGAGATAAATGTGCTGGGTTTGTAAATTAGTATGCGTAAACCTAATTCACACTTCACTGGGGTGTATGGACCGATGAATAGATCGTTCGGCTTCAACTTTTTGGCTTATCTTTTCTATAGGACGCTCCTCGCTCTTCCCAATAGACGACGGTCTCCTCGACGACGGGCACGGTAACCAGGGCGTACCCGGAGTTCTGGGATCTCCCGGTTATCCGCATCAGAACGGCGAGCGCATCGAGAGGTTCTCACGGAAAGTGTTCGTAGGAGGCCTGCCACCCGATATAGACGAAGGTGACTGTACAAAATGCTTCGTATGATTTAGTGTTCAAGTCGTTATATATTCTAGATAGGATTTTCACTTTATGATACTGATTTTACTCTCCAACCATTTTCTCACCGACTCTCTTTGTCTGTACATATGCAGATGAGATCACATCTAGTTTCCGGCGCTTTGGTCACCTGGTGGTTGATTGGCCACACAAGGCAGAGAGCAAATCCTACTTTCCTCCAAAAGGTAAACAAAATGATTGCAATAATAATAGAGAGCCCCTGAAGAGACCTTTTACTTAGCAGTAAAGCAACATACTGTAAATACTAAAAAAAGAAAATCTTGTGAAAACAGAAAATCATTTTGGGTGCGTGAGATTTGAAGAAGAATTGAAAATTTACTAAATGCAGAGTTTTAAGTTTTACTTAAAATTATAAACAGGTTTATATTGTCCAGACAGTTTTAGATGTT
>JAOVVG010000018.1:16863092-16873411 GCA_028566375.1 Leptodoras nelsoni
GTTCCCAGGCCAGCCAAGAGACATAGTCCCTCCAGCGTGTCCTGGGTCTTCCCCGAGGTCTCCTCCCGGTGGGGCGTCCCTGGAACAGGGGGCATCCGAAAGAGGTGTCCTATCTAATCTAAGATTAATCTAATTAATTAATCGAGCAATTTCCAACCAACACCAACAAAAAAACACTAATAACTCTAATCCAACAATTGTGATCAAATCATTAATTAATGATTAATCCATTACTCTTCTATAAACACCAGTACATTATTAAAAAATCCAGTGGTTTTCACAAAATCTAACTCTTAACAAGAAACACAACAAAAACCAGCTAAATACAAAAACAGAAAAAAAACACTAAACCAGCACTCTCCATCTGTCACCAGTGATTAACTCATTACTCTCCAATAAGCACCAACACACTGATATACAAATGACAACACTTTAATCCAATACTCCCTGAAAAACCAACAGAGTCCGTAAGAATAACGTCTCTGCTTTCTAACAAACATCAGTGTTCTTCAGCATTCATAAACCAACAAGAGTTGTAGTGTCACAAATTGAAATAGTTTATAATAGCATTCAAACGCTTTATTGGAGGGTTTCCCACTCTCTGTTATCTCCTGTTCCTTTAGAGAAGAGGTGGAGCGAGGACGGGATGAAAGAGAGCATGAGGAAGAGATCTTAGCAGAGGTGGCTGAGCTGCAGACAGAGGTAGCAGAGGATTATGAGAAGAAGATGGTTGAGTACCGGAGACAGTTGGAGGAATGGAGGTCCTGGAGGAGGAAGCAGGTTCTGTTACTTTGACATTATTACTTGTGCACCATCCAAAACTATGCGAGTGCCACTATAGTTAACCTAGACAATCGTTTATTCGATCTTAAATAATGTTGTTTTATTGATTTGATGTTAGAAAGCTGTAAAGAAGAAGCAGAAGAAGAGAAGACAGCAATCTCAAGGTGAGGAAGAGGATGACGAGGATGAGCACAGTGAGGAAGAGCTGGGAGAGGCACGTGTGAAACCAGAACCTCCAGAGAAACCTGATGCAGCTATTTTAGAGCAGCAGGTCCGAGAGAAAGCTGCGAAGATCCGCAGGAAACCCGGAGAATCGATTTTGGTTCCAGAACTTACTGTCTCTGGTCCGATCACTCCTAATGATCAGTGTCCACGGTAAACAGAGAGATCTCACACGCACCCATGGTGTTCAGATATCATGTACAAATGCATATATCAAATATATGGAAACATGAGTGGGACTGACTCTCTAAAAAGTTCAGTTATGATCTTTGAGATTTGTATTGAATTCATAGCATGAAAATTAATTTTGTTTAAAAAGTATTTGTGAGTAATTAAGCAAAATTATTCCTTTTCAATCACACTTTGTATAAAATATAAATCACATTTAAGTCCTCCTTCTATTCTGTGCTGTGCACATGAACTTCTGGTTTCAGCTGGCAGTTGAGCAGTAAAACACAAGAGACTACACAAGTATAGTGCTTTTCTTGCAAAAGAGTTTTACAGAAATCCAAATCAAGTGTCAGCTAACAGTTCATAAGAAAAGCTTCTAAGGACAAGGAATTGAAACCCAGAAAGAGGAAACATCATGTTCAGCTTGTGGAATTACAGTAGCAAGTTAAAATGCAAGGCAAGTGTTAAGTTAACATGAGTCAAAGATACATAAGTCAATATATGATGGGATGAGGGCTAGAGAATCAAACAGTCAAATCAGCACTTTATCTGAAACAATGGAGCAACTTAGGCACCAAATGGCTCCAAAACACATTTTACTTGGTTATACTAATGGAAAGAAATGGTCCGTCTTGATAAATTTGTACTTGAAACAGATTGAACTATTAATTTCCTGTTTATGTGGACTGAATACAGTTGTACTGAGTTGCTACTTTTTCCCCATCTGTGCCCCATGTGTTGTGTCTTATTCTCAGAGGTGAATTTGCACGGAGGGAGGATGTAGCAAAACGTTCTCTCTTCATCAAAGTGCTCTACAACGACAAAGAAGTTTCCAGAACAGACAGTCGCTCGCTCAGTATGGACTTCCGGGTTCACTTCGGCCAGATGTTCAACCTGAAGATCGTGAACTGGCCTGAGAGTATCAAACTGCAGGTAGCATGTGTTTAAGTTTGTGTGTGTGTGTGTGTGTGTGTGTGTTTGTGTGTGTGGTTTGACTTTCCATACTCTGCATGTCAGATATATGAGAGCACTGGATCATCAAGCAATCTATTGGCGGAGGTGTGTGCACCAGTTCCAGAAACTTCCATCTTAACAGGAAGTGCTTCATCTGAAGAGATGGAGTTCAGCAGCAACCAGAGGGTCGCGTTTAACCATGAGGGCGTCGGCAGTGGTATGCACACACACACACACACAGACTGTGAAAGCTTTTACATTTTCTCATTTGGCAACTTACAGGTGAGGAACAACACTCTAGTACGGTATGAGACCTTGGAATAAGACCTAAGTACTAAATCTAACCAACAGGTAAAGAAGTGCAGAGTAAGTGCGAGTTAGGCATGTTATGGTGTCAGAGGTGTTTAGCAGAGGAAATGAGGCTTCCACAGAGATGGACACCCTTACACCCTTGTTCCACCATCAAGGAACCACAAACCAGAACAGTCTGGACTGAGGTTGCCTAGTGTGTAGGAATGGCAATGCAGGACAATGCTCTGTGGAGGAACAGAGTACCCAAGACACATGTATGATTGAGATACATTTTTACAAAAATGTTTTAAAAATCATATTTTCATAGAAATCATATAAATGATGTAACATAAAAATGTATGATTTCAGTCAAAGATTCAAGGCCTTTCAGCAAAATTAAGACAATGAACATTTATACCCATGAGTTAAAAAATGCTGTGTGCTGAATGTGTTTTCTGTCAGATGTGCCGTTCTCATTCATGGCTGATGGCAGTAACAGACAGACGCTGCTGACCTCAGGGAAACTGTCCTGCTGTGTGTCGTGGGCTGTAGGAGAGGATGACCTTCCCCTAGCTCCACCCTCTGGGCAGCCTGGTGCAGGTATACACAGGTGAGAGGCTAAAAGACAACACCATACACACAATCAGCAACTTCTACATCATATACTCTGCAGCACAATAGTAGTAATATGCCCAAAAGTAGAAATAGAGAAAGACTAGGTGAACGTAGTAGATAATTGGGCATTTGAGAAGGCATTTATATCAACATAGCAACCAGTAAGAAAAACAGTAAAACATGGAAATGTGCTATTTTTTTCTATACAGTCTGACTTCTGAGATTAAAATTGCTAGCCAATGTTAACACATTTTTATGCTCACTTTCTGTCACTAACTCTCACGCTCTCTCTCTCTCTCTCTCTCTCTCTCTCACCTTGTAGTGGTCTGAGGCAGATGGATGCTATAGCATGCATCGGGGCGTCTGGTCTAAATGACATGAAGAGGCTGGGGAAATGGGCAGCCGAATCCCGCCTCGACCCCAATGACCCCAGCAACTCCTCCATAATGCAGCTGCTCTCAGTGCGTGAGCTCACACAATAATCAACTCTGCATTAACTGACTAAATTGGTTAATGCTACATCTACACAGTCAACAAGCTCAATATCCTGTATAAGGAAGAAGAGAATCTGTGGCAAGACTTGAAAATTTAGTCAAGATGAAAAATATAACAATCCAGATGTGTAAAGCTGATAGAGACATAACTTCGAAGAACTATAATTACAGTCAAAGCTAGTTCTGACCCAGGGGGTGAATACTTACATACGCAAGAAATGTGTTTAATTTATCTTTGTGTAACAAAAATAAATATTTTACAATCAGATATTGGACATACAGTGTGAAATCCACTTTAATTACAGGTTGGAACATTAGTAATGTAGAAATGTTCGGGGGGGGGGTAATTATGCAAGGCTTTGTAACATGTGACCCCCACTTCCTCACCTATCTTTTCCCACAGGTGGCGAGCGGAGGAGAGATAACAGTACCGGATTATTTCCGACTAGAGCAGCTGCAGGAGGAGTTTAACTTCCTGTCTGATGAGGAGCTGGAGCGCTCGCGCCGCTTTCGCCTGCTCAGACTGAGGAGCCAGGAGGTGGCCGAGTTTCGCCATTTCAAATCCGTGCCTTCCACTGAGCGGGAGATCTCAGAGAAAGTGTTTGAGGTTCAATAGATCATCCTACTGAATTAACTCATTATCATATTTATCCAAACAGAGAACATGGCTGAGATATTAAATATAAATGTGCAATATGTGTTTTGTTAAATGTGTCAGGATTATGAGCGTAGACTGAAGGAAGGAGACCGGGTCGACACCAAGGAGCACTTGGACGCACACAGAGCCCTGGTGGCCAAGTATTTACAGAAAGTAAGTGTTGAATTCTCAGTTCTGATTGGTCTATAGGTGTGGATTCATTTTCTGTAGGAGCAGCTCTAACAGGAGTTCCAGCTACAAGGTAGCTCACAGGTTTGTGTCAGTGTGCACGTTCTACAAACACTGCTGCCATAAAGGTTGGGACAGTTTCTAAAAATTCAATAAAAACTAAAACCTGTAACTGTAATAAGTGCTGTAATATGTTTTAAATTACTTGAACTTTTATGTAACTGATAAAAGTGCAAAGACAACATTTTCAGTGTTTTCATGGACAAACCTGATTGTATTTTGTAAATATAAAAAACAGTAGAATGTGACGCCTGCAATACACTAAGTGGGCCAGAGGCAAAATAAGACTGAAAAGGTTATACAAGTATTACTGTTCTGTAAGATTCCACAATTAGCAGTTTAACTGGTAACCGGTGACGTCATAAAGATCCCTCAAGAGCATCCACCAAAGGCTTAGTCTCTGCAAGCGAGGATGTGCCGTTTGTGAGAGAATTGTCAGTCAGTTCAAATAAAATGTTTCTCAGCGCAAGATTGCAAAGAATTTAGGTCTTTCACCATCTAGAGTTCATAATATCATGAAAAGATTCAGGGAGTCAGGGGAAATCTCTGTGTGTAAAGGCCAAAGGCAGAGACCACTGCTGAATGTGTGTGACCATCGAGCCCTCAGGGGGTAGTGTTTGAGCAACTGTCATTCTACCATGATGGACATAACCACATGGGCTCAGGAGTACTTTGGACAAATCATTGTCACTTATCACAGTCTGCCGCTGCATCAAGAAATGCATCTGAAACTGTATTATGCAAAGAGGAAGCTACATATTAATTTTGTGCCCAAAGTCATCTGAGATGGACCGAAAGACAGCGGAAGCGTGTTATGTGGTCAGATGAGGCCACATTTCGGCTTTAGGAAAAACAGAAGTAGGATTTTATGTGCCAAAGATGACCAAAGAAGACCATCCAGACTGTTACCAATGAAAAGTACAAAAAGTGACAGGACTGATGAGCAGCTCAAGCCTTGTACACAGCAAGAAAAATTGTAAAACTGCAACAATTAGTATCTTCAATTTCCAAACAAGTGTGTTGCAGGCATCATTTCTAAATGTGTTTATTTTTAACAAATAGAATTAAGTTTGACATTGAAAACACTGAAAATCTTTTTTTGTTCGCTGCTAAATAAAGGTTCAATTGAATTAACAAATAACAGATTTGAATTTTTGTTGCATTTTTAGAAAGTGTCTCCAGTTTGCTGGAAATGGGGTTTGTAATATAGTTAACACCTAGTGCTATATGTGTGGCAGAAACATCTTATAGCCTATTAAAAATAAAACAGCTCATGTATTTGTTCATATGGTGAAGTCTAGGATTGTTTTAATTAAAAAGCTTTCTCAGGAAGTGTGTCTATTGTAGAATATTGTGGAAGTGACACCACTGATGGTTTCATTTGTACAGCCATTTCTGTCTTTTCCTTCTGCTTTCAGGTGCGGGAATCTGTCATGAACCGCCTCCTCATAGCGACGCATCATTACCTTCTGTCGGATGTGATAGTAGAAGAGGAGGTACCAAGTATCGGGTAATCACCCTTCCTCTCCCCACCATCTATATATTTTTTCATCTCTATTTTTAATTTTATTACTATTCTCAAGTCGGCTGTTTTAAATATCTTGGGGGGTGGGGGTGGGGTTGGGTGGAATCTGGGTCTAGGATGTAAAGCATAGTTCAGAATTTGTGCACTTTATAGTTTACTGAGTTTATATTTCAGTCGATTTGATTATATTATTTTAGTAGTTATTGTTCTCATATACTTCACTTCATCTTTAACTCAAGATGAATTGATGCGAATTCATTCGTTTTATATTTTTCCCTCACTTCCTTTACTTTCCTTTGTCTCTATTCCTTTCTTACAAGTGTCTTTAATAGAGTTTAAAGTAACTTTTTATATATTGCTGGATACATATATATAGATAGATATATTGCTATATGTGCTAGATAAGGACTACAAGTCCTTATAGTTCTTCAAAAAAGAGGAAAAAGTAAGACAATGGGACTATGATGTTTTTGATCTGTTAAAAAAAGGGGTACTGCTAAATAATTTTTTATTTATTTAGGTAGTTTAAGCTTTGTCACACTGGACTTCAGCCTCACTGTTTTCTTACTGTTGCTTGGCATCTGCAAAAGGTGTTTTTTTTTTTTTTTAAGGTTTTTGTTGTGAAGTTCCATCTTCCCCCTCTCTGCCTTCTAGGATTCCCCACCCCCCAATTTTCTCTCTAATTTAGTCATCTCCAATTCCCACTCATCAGTAACAATACCCCCCATGTCGCACAACGAGCCATCACATGCTTCCTCCAAAACACCTGACGCTAACTGCCACCTCTTTTTTAAACTGTTGCTCATGCAACATCCGGAGGTGGTGTAACACTCAGCCAATTTTGCTCACTGAGCTCCCAGCTATGGGCAGCTATAGCATCACTCTGATTCAAACTAGCAATCTCCAGATGATAGGGCCATTGCCGTTGCGCCACTCGGGAGCTTAAAAGTTAATTTACTACATATCAGAATTACACCATGAATTTGATTCGTGTCGTCAGAATTTTAGGCCTGAACCTGTTCAAACTGGCTGAGCCCAAGCGCCCTCTGAAGCCTCGGAGAAAAGAGAGGAAAAAAGTGACAGCTCAGAACTTTTCAGACGGAGACATCAAACTGCTTCTGAACATCATCAGAGGCTATGACATCCCCATCCGTAAACCTAACACCAGGTACACACAGATGTGGAGTTTTAGAAATGTATTGTAATTCAGTATTTCTGGTATTTTCTCAAAGATTTTCACAATGATGCTGTTCTTTATAGCAAGCCTGCAGTTGGGTCTAAGAGCGCTCGCTCATATGCTGAGCCGTTTACATCAGCTCATTCCTCTCATACTGCACTCCAGGGTAGCGAGTGGCCCCTCGGCCAGGTAAATCACCAGGTGCACACCAGTGCAAGTTCACTGCACAGTCACAATTATGGCATTCACATTCTTTGTCTTTGTTTTTTTGTTTGTTTGTTTTGGTTTTTTTTTGTACAGCAGGTTTCCTCTTTTATGGTTTTTTTTTTTTACAGTTACACTTTATGACAGAGAGAGAAATGAGTATTATTAGCACAAGTCTTTCTGTGAAGGCCATATTTATAATGACTTGTGATTACATTCATTTTGTAACATTCATTACTTCACAAGGCGTTGCACATATTGTTTTTAATTATATATAACTGTTAAAATAATGCATTATAAGTGGAGCTTAAAGCACATTAAGTCAGTATCATTAGATTGACTTGGTGATATAAAGTCTTATGGACACTGCTCATAATGCTTCCTGTTTAGAATACACAATGCACAATAAAGTGGCATGCATTAACATAAATGATTCTCTTAATGTGTATAATTACTCTTAATATGTATAATATGTATAATAAACAAATGCATTACATTCTGATATGAATATGGTCATAGTTTACAATAGATATAACCTTTACTGTAATGTTACCAGCATTAGTTATACTGTAAATATTCCCTAAAATTATGAATTATGAATATAACTAATATAGGGCATTTATATTACATTTATTAATGTAATGGTCAAATCTGTCACCGCTGACTATTCTTACTAGCTAAGTTTCGGTCCACAGGTCCACAGGCACAAATTACTGCTAAACTCTAGAGCAGCATGTGGGTTTGGGAAAACTAGTCTTTGTGTGTGTGTGTGTGTGTGTGTGTGTGTGTGTGTAAAATGTTAGGACCTAAATCAGACACCACACCTACATGTCATCAAGGAAATGTCAGGACCTTAAGAGTGTCCTGACTTTTCTGTCTTTGAATGTCTGTTCATCAACAATATTTTCAGATAAGTTAAAGGGCAGAAACATTTACTTTTCAGTACTTAGTACTTTCAGAGGTTAGGGTTAGGGCTAGGTGTAGTGTTAATTAGCTGCATTTATAATTATGTCTGTCAAAATTCCTGACTTTGATGGAACAAACGTGTGTGTGTGTGTGTGTGTGTGTGTGTGTGTGTGTGAAGCCCCAGATCAGGCCCTATGTTGAGGTTTCTTTTCAGCATACGGTACTGCAGACCTCAACAGCCGAGGGTCCGAACCCCTGCTGGAATGAAGAACTGGTGCTGCCATTCAGGTGAATTCTTTATCTCTTTATAATATGCCACCTCTGTGTATAACCTCTTACTATGTGTACAGTTTCAGTTTACAAATGCTCACTCTGTACACTGTTCCATCAGCGCTCCAAATGGAGATTACAGCACGTCCAGCCTGCAGTCTGCACACGACGAGGTCTTCATCAGCATCTTTGATGAGGTCCTGCATGAGGTGGTTGAGGTCAGAGATACATTATTTTGCACAGCTATTACATACCTTAACAGCAGTCCAGATAAGCAGCTGACATGGAGACAGAATGGCAACAGAAGTTATCTCTTAATGCCTTACCATTAATTTTTACTTTTTGTCTGTAAATAAGACACAGTTATGTTTGGTTTCATAGTGCTGCTTCATGTCGCCATATTTGACTAGTGGCACAGATTCTGAACAGACAAGATACATGTTTAATTCGGGAGTTGCTAACCATGACCTTTTTTCCATACATTTATCAGTTCTGGTGCAGTATTTTTGCAGTATTCAGTTCAGTCCATGGAAATGCTTTTCTTAAATACTTTTTACAAATTATTCCCATGGTTGACTATAGCTGCCTTATAAAGTCTTCACTTTCACTTCTTTGAAAGAGATATATATGTGTGTGTGTATGTGTGTGTGTGTGTGGGGGGGGTGTTGGCATTTCTTTCAGGATGAAAGAGAAAGAGGAAGCAGCGTTCACACACGCATTGAGAGACACTGGCTGGGGTCCATCAAGATTCCATTCAGCACAATCTACCTGCAATCACGAGTATGTTGCAGCAAATTATGTGATCTCAGTAAAAGCTTCAAGAGTAGTAATTTTTGTACGAGTGCTATCAAATAAAATAATAAATTAATTAAATAAAATATGCAAACAAATCCATGAAGAACTTGTCACTCTAGACTCAGACTGAGCTCAAAGAAAACTAATAATTCCAAAATTTAGAAATGTTAAAATTAGGATTTTATTTTGTCACTGTTTGATTGGTAGATCGATGGGACATTTAAGGTGGCCACGCCCCCGGTGTTGCTAGGCTACAGTAAAGAGCGGAGCCTAGGCACAGAGGGTGGCTATGACACGGTTCGCAGTCTGAGTGAAGGCACCTTCCTCACCCTCTTCATCACCATCGAACCACAGCTGGTGCCTGGAGACACCGTCAGAGAAAAGGTAAAACTCTTACACTGTACTTCCTTCCTTCCTTTATTCTTATTCTTATCTGTTCTTCCATTTTGTATTTTATTTTGCCTTGATATAGCTTTTTCTGCATTAACACAAAACTATTCATTTTCTTTCTTTGCATGCTCTTATTTTGCTGCTTTCTTTTGATAGATGAAGAAAGTAAAGGTAATTGATGCATCCTCAGCACAGCATGTGTGGTTTTCTGTCTTAGAATGCTACTAAATGCACACTTGGCTAGTAATGTACAAATATAATGGACTGATGAGATGGCATAGTAGAGGAGTTTTGTCAAAGGTATAGGAATGGAGACGATTGCAATGCAGTTTATTGCTTATTGTGCTCTGTGAAAGTGTTGTTCCTGTTGCTTTCAGGTCATCCTGCAACTCTTTTCTAGTGTGTGTGTATATATATATGTGTGTGTGTGTGTGTGTGTGTGTATATAAATATATTAAGCAAGAAGGTCCCGGGTTCGATCCCCGGTTGGGGCAGTCTGGGTCCTTTCTGTGTGGAGTCTGCATGTCCTCCCCGTGTCCGTGTGGGTTTACTCCGTGTTCTCTGGTTTCCCCCCACAGTCCAAAGACATGCATGTTAGGTTGATTGGTGTCTCTAAAGTGGCCCTAGTGTGTGAGT
>JAOVVG010000018.1:16953644-16970136 GCA_028566375.1 Leptodoras nelsoni
GGGAGGACATGCAGACTCCACACAGAAAGGACCCAGACCTTCTTGCTGTGAGGCGACGGTGCTAGCCTATTATTATTATTATTATTATTATTATTATTATTATTATTGTTATTATTGGCGACACAGTGGCTTGGTGGGTAGCACCGTCGCCTCACATCAAGAAGGTCCTGAGTTCGATCCCCAGGTGGGGCGGTCTGGGTCCTTTCTGTGTGGAGTCTGTGTGGAGTCTCTGTCTAGGGTTGTTCTTGCCTTGCGCCCTATGCTGCCGGCTGGGCACCAGCTCCCCCGTGACCCTGAAAAGGAATAAGCGGCCAAGAAAATGAATGAATTATTATTATTATTATTATTATTATTATATGCCAGTAAAAACACTGCAGCTGCCCAGTAAGTAATGAATAAAACACATTTGGGAGTGTGTTCATATAGGAAAGTAATCAGTGATGAGGTGGTGTTTCCCCCCAAAACTGTAGAATTTCCTAAAGCAGCTCATCTTGAACTGTTTTATTCCAAAGCAATCTGCCAATAATTACATTTTAAAAAATAATTAAGGAAAATACTCGCCAGCTTTATGCCATTTATAGTTACATTTAATCCAGGAAAAGTTAGTTTCCTAACTAGTGTTAGTTCCTGATGGAAGCAGAACGTAGTTTCCTTCATCACAGGTACTGTAAGATCATCTTCACTCAATAACCAGACCTTAACACACACCTTATCATAGAGTTTCTCACAGAAGGAAAAAAAAACCAGACAGATTTAGAGACAGTTTTACAAAAGTTTTATCTATATTTTTGTTTCAGGTTTTTTTTTAGTAGCTGATTATATACAAGAAGACAACTTCATACACCAGAACATCTCTTAGCTGGTTGTAAAACAGTTTGATGGTATTGTGATTGTATTGTCATCGTAATGCGTAACAGGGAAATATGAGCACATATTAGTCAGCATAACTGATTCAGGCGTGTTAGGTTTGCAATAAAGAACACTACTAGTTAGTTCCTGTTGCAGTGGCTACTTTATAATAATAATAATAATAATAATAATAATAATAATAATAATAATAATAATAATAATAATATCACTACTACTACTACTACTACTACTACTACTACTACTACTACTACTAATAATAATAATAATCTAGAAAAACTATTTTCCTGCGATGGAAACTGTACAAGCACTGAACCAAACACAATAACAGTTGTAAAATCTGATTAATATTAGATTAGATTATGCGCCTTTAGCTGATCGATCGCATTTGATCACATTTGCCTGATTATATACATCTTGTTGATCAGATTTATCGTCTACTCTGGGCAGTTATGTTCCTGTCTGAATTCACAGAGTTCACAGAACAAAAGTGTCCTCTGGCCCTGGTCTGGTACTGTCTCATTGTGAGTGTGCTATTTTAGCCGCCTCTTTAGTGCGGTAGTGCGGTTTGGGACACGTCCCCCGGTCGGTCTGTGAGCTGGAGGGAAAATGCAGGCTTTGTTTGCGCGCTGCGGAGGGGAGTGGCCCGAAATAAACTCCTCTCCGGCTCCCTACTGCCGACTCAAGAGGGTTTTTTTTCAACTCAAAGGCGAAGTTTGGGAGAAAAAAAACTTTTAGAGAAAACATGGCGGAGAAGCGAAGACTTGTTTGAACAAGCTGCGGGTTTTGTTTGGGATCTTTAGGACATGTTGCCGGTTTGCAGACTCCTCGCTCGCGCATTTTAAAGGTAAACTAAAACAGCTCGTGCGTTTTATTTGAATCTCTCCACCAACCGTCGAAATGAAAACTGGGCGCGCGAGAGTTCAGCTGGCCTCCGGTTAACCGTTTTTACATTGTTTAATCCGGTCATTGTGGACAGTTCACGTACAAAACTCTTACTAAGTTTACATAGATCGTTTATAGTGTAGATGTAGATTCCTCAGAAGAGTTTGGAAGACACATCTGCTCAGCGTTGTGTTACTTTCCTATTAGGCTTTATGCTGTAGTTTACTTCAGTTCAGTGTTTGACCCCTCAGAGATCATTTCTATGACTTATAGTGTGAAAATAACATTTATGGTGATTAAGTAAGCTAAGCCTGGATCTGTAGAGTTGTCTAGACTTTCTGTAGTGTTCTTTATTGCAAACCTAACACGCCTGAATCAGTTATGCTGACTAATATGTGCTCATATTTCCCTGTTACTCATTACGATGACAATACCATCATGATATTGTACATGATATAGTATTAAAATCCCTTTAACATAATTTCATCCTCAACCAAACTGTTTTACAACCAGCCAAGAGATGATCTGGTGTATGAAGTTGGCTTCGTGTATATAATCAGCTACTAAAAAAAACCCGATACAAGAATATAGATAAAACTTTTGTAAATCTGTCTCACCCAGTCTGGTTTTTTTTTTCGTTCTGTGAGAAACTCTATGATAAGGTGTGTGTTAAGGTCCGGTTATTGAGTGAAGATGATCTTACAGTACCTGTGATGAAGGAAACTATGTTCTGCTTCCATCATTCATCCAATCAAACACAAAATGTTGCTACATAAACCCAAACATAAGTAAGTTTTAGGTAGTGAGGATATTTTTCTGCCCACTAGCATTTTTTTGCCACTACGGTATTTGTAGTTGTCCTATAAGTCGTCATTCCTCCTTCATTAGTAACTTTTTTTTTTAACAAGCTTCATACCCACACTCAGATTTTAAGTTTGACATTTGGTTGCAGAAACACTAAATTTAAATTTGTGGAAAATCCTGTGGTGTGAAACCAGCTTTAGTCTTAATACACTTGGTTCTGAAATCATCTCTAAGCTGTAAACTGATCATTCAGGAAATGGTTTTGTTAAACAGCAGGGATGGTTTGGGACGTTGGTACATGCTTGTCGTGGTGTGGCTCGAGACTAGAGGGTAGGTGTGTATTTCTAGAAAAGCTTTTGGGTGGAATAGACTTGCTTGTTATTAACTTGGTATGTTTTGTTCATTGTGACCAAAGTGTTTGATGCATGGTTTTGAGTGCATTACAGCTAATGACAGAACTGTGATTTATTTATTTTTTTATTTATTTTTTTATTTTTGCACCATTGTTGTTTTGTTTAGTTTTTTTTAAGAGCATGCCATACGTTATGACTTGCAGCACACTGAAGAATACAGAGCTGAACAGTCTGGTTCCATAATCGTGCCTCCAACACACACAAAAAAAAGTTGGGACAAAGGCAAAATAAGACAAGTCACACCAGTAAAACTGTTTCGAAGGTTCCACAATTAGTAGTTTAAAAGTATAAAAGGAGCATCCACCAAAGGCTTAATCCTTAGTAAGCGAGGATGGGTCATGGTTCACCATTTTGTGCTGAAACTTCATGAGAGAATTGTCAGTCAGTTCATATACAATGTTTTTCAGGGCAAGATTGCAAAGAATTTAAGTCTTTTACCATCTACAGTTCATATCATATAAATCATGGTGTGTGAAGGCCAAGGGCAGAAACCGCTGCTGAATGTGTGTGACCATTCAGCCCTCAGGAGGTATTATTTGGTCATGCTGCCATGATGGACCGTGATGAACATGGCCACATGGGCTCGGGAGAACTTTGGAAAATCACTGTCCCTTAACACAGTCCACTGCTGCATCAAGAAATGCAACCTGAAACTGGATTATGCAAAGAGGACGCAGTATATTAATTTTCCTGGCAGATGTGTTCTGTGGTCAGATGAGTCCATGTTTCAGCTTGTTTTTGGGGGAAAAGTGGACGTTGGATTCCGTGTGCCAAAGATCAGTGAACATCAGTTCCAAAGGTATCACTGGTGTGGAGGATTATACTGGTATCTTGGAGAAACATGTGCTGCTGTCTTTTCCAAGGAACTCCATGTCTGTTTCAGCAGGACAATGCCAGGCCTCATTCTGCATGAGTTACAACAGACAAAACAAAAGGTGATGTGACCCAGCAGTAAGCATGCCCCTGTCCCAACTTTTTTGTGTGTGTGTTGCAACCATAAGTTTCTAATTTGTTTATATTTAACAAATATAATTAAGTTTGTCATTGAAAACACAGAAAATCATTTCTTTGTCCTTTTATCTGTTAAATAAATGTTCAAGTGAATGAACAAATTAGAGATCCAAGTTTCCTTGCATTTTTAGAAACTTTTCTGGAAAAGGGGTTTGTGATTTTCAGCCATAGAACTTTAAGTGCCCAACATAGACATATCACAAGCTACCAGATTGTGAGCTGTTGGTATACGATCTTATTGAAGCCAAGAGTCAGTCTGGTCAAAGATGAGATTTATTCTGCCATTTGTTGAGAAATACATTGCCCATTACATAGTGCTTAAAGCTTAGTGCTTAAAGTGTTGATGTTTGATTTAAACTATGTGGTTTGGTACCAGAAAATCATGACCAGTTGTGGTCAGCTATCTGCTGACTCCACAATGAAATGAGAAGGATAAAATAAAAATGCTTTATGTACACAAAAATGACAATAATGACAATAATTTAAAATTATTTTAAAAAGCCACATTAAAAAACACTAGAGATAATTTAATGTTTGGAAAAGTTGTCTGAAAAGTGTTTGAGAAATGGAGAGAAATTAATTGATTGGCATTATTTGCATTATTTGTGGGATTTGTAGTGCATTTTCTCTTTAAAATCCTTAAATACACAGTTCCTGCATAGTTTTTGCCTGTTCTCCCTGTGTGTCTGTGTGGCTTTCCTCCAGGGCTCTGTTTTCCTCCCATGGTCCAAAAACATGCATGTGAGATGAATTGGAGTTACTAAATTCCCTCCACTGATGAGAGATTGAGATGCTCAGTCTACCCCCCTACTCCCAGGGAGCACAGGTGGATTAGTTTACTAATTCCCTTGTGCAGCCAACCATCATGGAGCAATGACAGTGGTATATATACATGCAGTCAAAAGAGTAAAAATTTTCAGTATGAAACCGATCAGCAACAAGATCAGTTTGAGAAACTTGTGAGTGTTTTCTAACTTTTATAATCTGAATAGCGATCCGATCAGATGAGTGGAATTTTGTGCTCACCTTTGCATTAGAGAATACTTTTGCATATACTTTTAGGAAAGAGGTTCCATATACAGAATCACTCTAATTATTTGGTGTTCCCCTTGTGTGTGTGTGTTTTTTCAATATCACTGTTTATACCACAGCGCGGTTGAAATTTCAATTCTGATTGGTTAGAAAGTGTTAATTTTCTACAACAGCAGATGTGCAAGGTTTATTTTAACGCTCTTGCATTAATACATTGCCGTCTCTATAGTAACAGCTAATCCACAGGGACTTGGTTGGTTTATTTAGCATTTCTGTCACTGGAGTCTCCAGTGTGGGTGCTTTGTAATGGTCACAACTCAGGCAACATGCCAAGCCTAATTTTCTTTGTCTGATTAACTTGAACAGAGACCAAAAAAATGTGAGGTTGCTGATGGAACAAATGTTTGTATCTGCTTCAGTGCTGTGAAAAATAATGTGCTGCTTCACAGTTTCTTCTGTCTTTGTGACACCTGAATGTTTTAGATCATCAAACTACTTTTAGTATTAGACAAAGAGAACCCAAGTAAACACAAAATGCTGTTTTTAAATGATGTTATTTATGGAAGGAAAATGCTGTTCAGCTCTATATGTGGAAAAAGGAAATGACCCCATAGCTACTAAATCAAACAGTTAACCAAATTTTATTGAGCATTGGGCTCAGTTTCGCTAGCCACACCCAGGCTTGATTACTGCCAGACCTGTTGAATCTAAAAATGTCTTAAAAAAAAAAAACCTGTCTGGCAGTGTGCAGCAGACTAGAAGGTCTCGAAAAGCAGCACATGATGCCATGTTGCAATGACGCTAACAGCACATCAACAACTTATCCAGCAGGTCACAAAAGAACCTAGACACACTTTTAAACACCTGCAGGTCTCACTTGCCTCAGTTACAGTCAATGTACATGATTCCACAATAAGAAAGACACGGGGCAAAATGGGTTCCATAAGAGAGTTGAATGGTGCAAAACACTGCTGACCTGAAAAAATAAGCAAAGGATCATCTTACATTTTTGAGAAAACATCTAGATAACTCGCAAGACTTTTGGGATAATATTTTGTGGACTGATGAGTCAAAGGCAGGGGTCCTGTTACATCTGGCCTAAAGCTGACACCCCATAACACCATAAAAACATTACCTACAGTCAAACATGGTGGTGGTAGTGTGATGTTCTGGGGCTGCTTTGCTTGTGCGGGACCTGGACAACTTTTCATAAGTGATGGAACCATGAATTCTACTGTCTATCAGAAAATTCTGAAGGAGAATGTCCACCTGTCGGTTTGTGACATAAAGTTCACTGAAGTGCAGTTAGGTTATACAGCAGGACACAGCTCTATACAGAGGTACACAATCTCCAAATTAAGGTTTTTCAATGAGAGTCAGTCCAGAATTGAATCCCACTGAGATGCTGTGGCAAGACCTCAGACAGTTCATGTTTGATAGAAATAGAAAAAATTGGGAAAGGGCGAATATTTTTTCACAGCACTGTTTATCATAAGAAATATCCAAAAGTAACATGTTGAATGAATTTTTCCCAGTATTCAATGTAACAAGAAATATTAATATGTAGACATAATAGTTGTTAGTAAGGTGTAACATGATGCATCGTGATGCAAAAATGTGGTGATGTGCATATCACAATATCATGTGTGCTCTGTTTATAATGCGATCTACTATAAGTAATAGCATTTTTTGAATAGCCGTTTTTGAGGGCCGTCCACAGTCACCAGCATGTCATATGTCATGCTGTCATACACCACAGTCTTCTGCCTCATTAACAGCCTAGCAGCTTCAAAACAAAAGCAAACCTGATGCAAACTCAGAAAGAGACAGACAGTGTAGCAATAACCACAGACAGGTGGACTACAAGGGCTACCCAGAGCTATGTCACTATAACAGCACATATGATCATCGGAGAGTGAGAAAAGGTGAGCGCCGTACTCCAAACTCGCCCTCTTTTCGTGTCACACATCTGGCTAAACATAGCTGAGGAAATTGCTGTATCGGAGTGGGAGCTTGAGAAGGCTAATCACAACACTGCTGTCTTTACGGACGATGCTCGAAATAGCAGTAAAGTTAATCTGCTTCACATTGGGCTACATCACACCGCAGTGTTGTTGATTGTTTTCCTATTACAGTGCAACACCAAGTGTTTTATTCCTATTGTTTGATTGAGATCTGGTCTTAGCCAATATATTGCACTTAATTCTCATACCCAGGCCAAACACCTGTGAAGCATCTAGAATTCTGTGAAATAATGCAACCCTTCACTGTTTCATCATTAAATGTTTATAAGGTTCGACAAGGAGGCTTTATGGCTTAATGAGAGGGTAGCTTGGGGCTCTTTGCTTAGCTCTCAGGTATGGTTCTGTGCAGCCACACAGTCATTTTGAAGAAACATTGAACTGAACCCAGACACATGTAGTGCGATTCTGAGATGCTGTGTCTCATGAGTCAGTGTCCGTGTACTTGTGTTGCACAGATACATGCTTATTAAGGCGATTTCCACATAGCTCCCTTGCCTCTACCTGCACTACATTCTAGCTACATCGGGAAGTTTCCATGAGCTTCGGGGTTGCCAGATTTGCATAGCAAAAAAGGCTTTCTAATAATAAAAGTTTTTAGCAATACAATACAAAGTTTTCATTTGTATTTACCATAGGTGAAAACCCTTATCACTAGTTCCTAATTCTGACAAAAACTGAACATAATTGAAAATATTTTAAAGCTACATTTAATTAAAAGCTACATTTAATTAATTAAATATATCATCACCATGGCCATGATCAGAGATTCAGAGATATTTTTTATTACAATGTCAAGTACATTTAGATGCACATTATCATGATATCAATAATGCATCTTTTCCAGCTCTGAACCACAGACCACACACTAAGACACTACACCTTTACAGTTTGTATTAAAAAACAAACTCCAACTTGGTTTGCAAATCCCTGACATAAAGCAAATAGTATATGCAAATCGTTCAACTGCCAACCTCTTAAAAATTCTCAGCCAAAAAATCAACAGTCCAGAGTACAAAAAAAAACATAAAGGATATTTGTGGCCCTGGCCATCTGAATAAATCTGGATTTCGGTTTCAAGATTAACATTAAGATGTGCAATTTTCACGTGTGCATGTGCATGTTTCTCTTTCTCTTTCACACATTCACAGAAACTCATCTCATGTTTCCGTGCTTCTTCTTCTCGCTTCCAGTCTGTCACTCGCTCTCAGTCCGACTCACTTTCTCTCTGATGTCTGCTTCTTTTCGTTGGTCTCTCATTCAAAAAAATTTAGTCTTTATTATGTCTCTGAATGGACAGCAGGATGAAAGATGAGGAGCAAACGTTTTATGTTCGTTCCAGGTAGGAATTTCACTGTAATAGTGGAAGGCAGGTCTTTGTAATGAGAGAAGTGGTTGATGTGACTTCTGAACTTGTTCTGTTTTTTTTCTGTTTGAAAAAAAGGCTTTGTTGGTTATCTGACTAATTTGTTTTAATATACAAAAGAGACAAAATAGGTTCTTTGAATGCTTGTGTGTGGGTGTGGGTGTGTGTGGGGTGGTCGGTTTATGCCCTTTTTGTTTTGGGCCATCCCATTTCAATTATGTTTCTGAATAGCTAGACTCGGCTGTATCCTTTAGTAGGGAACCCTCAGAGTGTCTTTGTGGAACCTGGATTTGTGTAGGACGACTTCAGAAAGTGAAACGTAAAGAGAACTCATAAGAAACATATGTAGTTATGTACCAATAATTGGTTTTGTGATAAAAGTATAAATAGAATAAAAGACTATTATTATTCAATGCCACATAGCTACTAAAGTATTCTTTTCTTATAACAAGGTATCCTATAGAGTAAATTACCATCAATTAAAAAAAAAAAAAAAATTAAAGAATGCCTTGTTTTTTTTATCCACTTATTTTAAATAAGATTGATAATTGAAGTTGATTCCTGTTATCACTTATGTTGTAGCAGGTTTAAACAGTGTTTAAGTTAATAAGATTAATAACCATTGTCATATTACAGAGAAATCATCAAATGTAAAAAAAAAAAAAAAAGGCTGTCCTGTGATGGAAAATGCACAGCTTTAACTTTGACAAAGTGCTAACACTGGAGACTCCTTCTAAAACAGTTGACTAAACATCCCCTTGAAGAAAACTTCACCATATCAATAATTATATGCTTGCATTTCTAATATAAGAACAAATCACAGACTGCTTTTAAATGAGTGTCACTGCTCAGAGAAAACTCGGCAGTCAGTTTTTGAGTAGATGAACACACCCTGGGTTGGAAATGCAAGCCATTTTTGTTTTGAGAGAATTAGAGCTGTTCTAGCCACATCTGCTCGTAGGGCTCCACCACTAAATCTTTCATGGCTGCATTTAAATTTTAATGGCGTGGATCTTACACACCGGCCGTCTTTTGTCTCTGCTGTCTGCTGCTACGATGGTGTAGTTCCCTGTGAGACTCAAAGAATTTAATGAACATCATCATCAGGAGTATGACTGATTTTTAGTTCCTGCTTGTTTCCAAACTTCTCAGTCTTCCACCTTTTATCCAAGCAGACGTTAGACTTTTCAGTAAGTCAGTTAAGAAGCTTTTCTTTTCACTTGCTGATTCCTAAGTGCAGTAAAAACAAGCGAGCCTTTAGCAGCTGCGCATGCTCACGTCGCCATGTTTCACAGTTGAGACAACAGGTTGTGGATCTTCATTTCGGTGAGATGAAAGAACAAATAAGAACAGAATAGAAACGTAAGCCAGTAAGACAGTCGCAGGACAAGG
Organism: Leptodoras nelsoni; assembly: GCA_028566375.1. NCBI lineage: Eukaryota > Metazoa > Chordata > Actinopteri > Siluriformes > Doradidae > Leptodoras > Leptodoras nelsoni. The sequence continues at coordinate 16,963,436 of JAOVVG010000018.1, forward strand.
TATAGCGGATGACTGGATGATATAAGCCTGAACAATGCATACACACTCCTGAGAGAGTGGATACATGTCTACAAATTAGATGTGAAAATGTTTTTTTTTTTTTTTTTCAGTGTTGAAAAGGCTTGACATCTTTTAAGCGAGTAATGGCAACTAAAGGATATTTAAAGCTCTTTCTGTGGAATGAAGTCAGAAACATAAAAAAAAAATCCATGTTTAATTCTATAGTATTTTATACTACAGGATCTTCTCTAATTCTGTATATTGTGGAAAAAGTCGAACAAAATTGGCATATTCTTTGGATTCCTGATCTGTTCAGTATTTCTTGCTAACTAACTGGCAGCAAAACAGCAGTATTGCATTAAAATAGTATGAAATTTGATGATATTCCTATTTAATGTGTGTGAAAATACATTATTTAAAACAAAAAAAAGGGAATAACATTTTTTAAATGTGTTATGACTATCTGTAAGAAATCCAGATATGATGGTATAGAAAATTAAGGATGGGAACAGGAATGCTGTTTTGAACATTCACACAATCGAATTTGGATGTACATCATTAAACAATTAAAAAAATATATTCTTCTGGATGTGAAGTGAGAACATGAGCTCCTGTTTGAATCTTCCTTTTCTGCTCTGTAACTGGGCGTCGCTCTCCATTCGGCACTGAGGTCACTTTGGGCAAAGCGCTGGAATTACCACAGTCAAGTGGATTTGCCCAGCTTGACCTCAGATAGCTGGCTAGGCTCCCGATGAAGTCGTCTTCTCCATGACATGGTCATCAGTGCTGCTCCAAGGTGGCCAGGAACCAAACAAAAAAAATAAAAAGGTACAGCTCCAGCTTACAGCATTTAAAGTTCATTCACAGGGCACAATGGTCCCATTACATGGTTGGATAAATATCCACAATGCTGATTCAGGAATTTAGACCTGTATAAAAAAGTTTTTGCTAATATTTTGTCAGAGTAATTATAATATTTATAATATTTTATCTACCAAAAATGACAATGAATATTATTTTAGGCGTAGTTGTACAGTTTTATTAGAAATAAAATGGTAAGAATGTGCTTTACCAAGGAGTGGCCAGTATCAAAAATATCCTGATTCCCTAAGACATTTCTGACATGTTTATATCATGATATATAGGTTTCCTGTATGCGAGTGGTGCTTTTAAACTTTAAACTCAAAACTTTAGTTAAGATCTACAAAAACTGCATTTTTATTTGTAACACTAAATTAATATTTAAGACTGAAAGAATAAACATATCAAGTCTGTAAAAATGCTAAAAGTTTAACATTTTAAAGATTGAGCAGAATTTTGTTTTGCATCAAATCATCTGCTTCCAGTAGATTTTTCTAAACATTAGAACTAAAAACTAAGTTATGAAAAGATATTCTGATTATAATATCTATGAAAAGTCTATTGCAACATGATTAATCACACTGTCGATTTTCTATCTTCATATTGATCTGCCCAAAATGTAACGGTTATAGTATTGTTTTAAATCATCAGAAAACATCATTTCTTTTACCTCTTACATTATAATATTTTATTCATTCACATGTATTAATCTTCCATTCAGAATAAGATGAGATTAATTTATTATGTCTTATATACAGACTGTCTGAAAAGTCACAAACCTACGGTAGTGTGTTGGGCAAATGTGTCGATCGAATATGTTGCGCAAAAACACGCTGCAGTAACATAAGACTGACCATGAACATGTGTTGTAAATAATTTATACAAATGTAAGTATATGGAGCTTTAATCTTACTGGTTCCTGACTTTTTGTACTATGCAGTAGAATTAAACCTAAAATTCACCAAGGTCAGTAAAACCCAAAATCTATTCTTAATCATTTAGCTAACTGACATAACTTAATGACGATTTCCAGTCCAAAATTTGGCCTGTCTTCTCAGTTTTGCCCAATGTTTGCAGCTGCCAGATAAAAAAAACCAACGTGTTGGAAAACTGTTAATACAAGGTGATTATCTTGTCATGTATCCCAACTCAAAGTTTCATTTTATTCTCATACGAATTTTCATCACGCGGTTATGACATGGGGTGTTTGTTCCAGGTCGGAAGCTCATAATTTCAGTGTTGAGTGTGACATAATACCTCATTGCAGCTTATTACAGGAGACGGGACCTTGAGGCTTTGAATAGAATCCCTTTTTTAATAAGGTTTAGGGGATGACAAAGTTTAACAAGACCTTGTGTTGCTTTATTGGACTTTTTTTTTAATACTCTGCAGTGTCCAATATAAAATATATTTCCTACTGGCCCCTGGGGAGTATTCAACTTATTTAGTGTATTCACTCATACCTCTGTGTTCATTATTATTTAAAAAAAAAAAAAGATACAGAGGGAGAAGCCTACCAGATTTCCCCAGGACAGTTTGTGACTTTTGAGTACCAAGTATATTTGAACGTGATAATTGGAATAACAAAGGCAGCCAAGGGTTATACAGCACTAATAAATATGGGTAGCATAGTCTTGTAAATACTGGCATTTTTTGTATTTGCATTAATACACTTTAAGCTAGCTACCTAGTTAGTGTTGTTGGTGGGCTTGTGCTTCAGGGAGATGGTTAGATACATGTAGCTTGGCTAAATAACTTACTGCCTTACTGACACTCAGACTCATTCATGAAACTCAAGCAGTCGTGCTTTGTGTCTTATTAATTTATGAGCAAAGTTACAGTAATATATCAGCTACCTGAGTAACTTACTTTTGACATGTTACATCGGTGAGGTTCTGAGAGCCCGTTAAGATGTCTGTTCTTCTTGAGGAGGGCGACCATTCACTTGTAAGAGGTGAAGGGGAGCTCAGCTTTTACAATATGATAAGCGGTGTTGATTAACTCCTCCACCCGCTGGATTGTGTCGTTGTTTGCCCCTAGTGTCCAGACATTAAGTGGTGAAGTAGACAGGCTGTCAGCCACTCGCTTTGCCAGAACACACTGCGAATGTTGTCGTGTGCATCCAGAGCCTGTTTTCTGTAGTTAGTGGTCCCCTTGAAAAACCAGCCCCCTCGGCAGGGAATCACCAACAAACTGAGCACTGCATGCCACCATGCTCGCATTCTTCCACTCAGGTGTACTGTGCTTTCCAAGATTCTGTGAAATTTCTCTTTCTTTTACCAGCCTTGTACACTTCTTTTGACATTCGATTCGAAATACTGAATGCAGAGTAAATACTTGTCAAAGTTTAGCGTCAGCCATTTACCCGGCAGCCCACATTAACTAATTTGTTTTTGATGGGCTGAAATAATGTCCCTAGGCCGAACGGGCTGCAAATTGGCCGAAAACATTTATACCTTGATGTTCATATTTTGTTAGTAACAAGCTGGTGTAAATATTTGCTATGCTGTCCTCCTGTAGCTGGATCTTTAACAATCATCATAGCAGTGCTCACATTCTGAGATTCCGAGAAAATGTAATTGAGAATTTCACACATTGCACTCAGGTGGCTGAACTCAACAAACTACTGAAAGAATTCAGTGTATAACATTTGTTTGCAGCACCCAAAATTGTAAGGTGTGCATCAATACAGAACATAACCAATGCACACCTTGATACATGATCGGGGATCTGACGTATAAATGATGCTTTCAGAGCACTGACATTCCAATGCAATATGATGTCAAATGGTGTGATGCGGTATTTAAATTTATGCAAAAAAAAAATAATAATAAAACTTCTTCACTGGGACTTCATGGCAATACCTCATTTAGGTATGGAGAAGCATCTAGGGTTTCTAAATAGATTTGATTTAATGATGCTGGATCGTAAATATTAAAGACTGGAATCGATTAATATTTGCACCTCAAACTAATATTGATCTAAATAACCTTCGTAGACAAATGGTAATAGTCTCTTTAAGCACTGGACAATGATCACACCTGACAGGTGGCAGCCGCTGTGTGTTGAAAGGAACACACACTTCCCTACCCTAACTACTTAACCCAGGCTTAACGTTACCTGAATTTACCCGACACTCTGCGTCAACAGGACATGGCATGGCTTGACGTTTCCTACTTCAAGCAGTTTACATTTAGCTGAGACTCTCAGTAGGGGATCAGAGCCGTGAAGCTCAGGAAGGACTCGATCCGTCCCATAATGGGTGTTAATGGTAAACGGCTGCGGCACTGGATCTCCAGCCTCATCTCGTGGAGAGCTGTCTGGCACGTCCAGTGCCCCAAAGGAGAGAGCATGGGCAAAAAGCTGGAGAAGTCCCAGCTCAGGGACTGGATAGGGCATTACAGAAGGAAGAAGAAGAAGAGGTAGGAGATGGTTGAGATTATGTGAAGTCTTGCAACAAAATATGGTCTGGGTTCATTGTATATTAAAATACTTGTGGGTGGTTTTCCCTGCCAAAGCCTTAAATGACCTCAGGTTATAGGTTTTATATAGAAAGAGAGAGATTGATTTGAAACTGTTACTAAATGGGAAGAAATAGTACAGGCTGCTGTAAATGCAGGTCAGAATAAGCTATGTTACAATGAATATAATGTTACTAAGGTGTTTGGCAACTATGAGCCACAAGAACCTTCAGTCCATGTTAGTATCTATTCTGGATTACTGGAGAGACAAACTCCATTCTTCCAAAAGATTTTTTTTTGATGATAGTGGAGAAGGTGATGTGGGAGACATCATTGATCGTGGTGCTGTTCATCCTCATCAAATCATTCAGTGAACCCTCTGAAATGGGATGGAGTCATCCTGGAAGAGACTACTATCCATCAAGACAGAAACATGTGATTACAGGATAAAGGTCTTCACTTAGATATATTTTGGATTGATTTGGAGTGAGGGAACAAATAATGGAGACAAATAATTCCAGGAAAATAAATCGCCCCACAGCTCCAGCAGAGCCTCCTATTTTTCCTTTAATTCAAAATTCATTCATGAACCAGGGAATATGGCAGGTTATCTACGTGCCATATTTGAATGAATGATCCAGCATCCAGGTAATACCTGCTCAGAGGTGATTAGGTTGTTTTCCAGAAGGATTTTGTTGCTTGTCCAGCGATTAGGTTGTTTTCCAGGAGGATTTTGTGCACACGAAAAGAAAAGACAACACAGACATTATTTTTACATTCTTAGTCAACACCAAGACCATATTTAGCGAGACCAATGTCCAGCAGCGGGACAAGTACAAATAGCAGTGACAAATTCAGGTCTCCACCCTGTGCTCTTGAGGGCATTGTGGTTTTTATGAATTAAGAACAGTACTGGACAAAAGGAATGCTATGTGTATGCCTTTTGTCACAACACAACGTTCTGCTGTTGTTCCTTCTCAAGAAAGTGCAAATTGAATTAGCATGTCAGTTGCAATGCTAGAAGATTTTTGGCCTAGAATCATTATTGAAACCTGTTGGAGCAAAATGCTTTAACAAATTCATTTAGTTGATTTGTTTTTAAATCGGAAAGAATTGAAACTACCATTAGCTATATTTATTATTGCTTTCTTGTAGTTATTAGACCTTTTAATTGGTCACTTGGAGTGATTTTACCATCTTGAATGGTAACCATTGAGTAATAGGATGTCTTAAAGAGTCCAACTGTAGAGGCATGAAAATCTTCCTAGTCTCACATTGTCCCATATTGGCTTAACTCTTTGACTTAACCCATGAGCTGAGATTTGTTTGCCAATAGCTCATGACACACTCCAGGCCATAGATTTGCAGTTGTGCTTCACTCTGGCAAAGAAGCAAAATAAGGAGATTTCTTCAGAAACAAAAAGAGAAAGTCTGTGGTAAATGATTGTATGTAGCTGGATATGGCCTGTTTGTAGTTCTTTGCAGTTTTAATGTTGGTATAGAAATATGATTTCTACCAATAATGTCTTCATCATGCAAAAGAATGTATCATGTCGCAGAATAAAATATGTAATCAGTTTTCTTTACGCTCTACTCCATCTCTATTTTTTTTGTCTCCAGGATGGAGGCCTCGTGTCTGGAGCTGGCACTGGAGGGAGAGCGACTGTGTAAGACTGGCGATTATCGTGCAGGAGTATCCTTTTTCGAGTCCGCCATCCAGGTGGGCACTGAAGACCTGCAGATCCTCAGCGCCATCTACAGCCAGCTGGGCAACGCCTACTTCCACCTTCAGGACTACACTAAAGCGCTCGAGTTCCACCGCCATGACCTCACGCTTACCCGGTGAGCTTCTGGAATGGTCTCTTGCACCAAAATCCAAAATCCCACTCTGTTCTCTGCATGTTTCAGATTAGATAGGTTATAGGTCTCATGGAACTTGCATTATTACAGTAGATGATACTGGAACCATGAGTACCACCTGATACATATCCATCTGATATTCTTTTCTTTAAAGGCTTTTAATGTAAATACCTTCATACATTAATTACTTGCATTGTAAATATAATACAAAGTAAAGTGTAATTATAATAGAAATGAATCCTAACAAAAGATAAACTAATACATCTCTTTATATGTAAACATTTCTAGTTCTTTTTCAAATCCAATCCATCTCTAACAAAAAAAGTTACAGCAGAAATATAGAGCTGAAATATCAATGATTGATTAATCATGCTTATTGATCTATTAATGTCTATATTTAATGTTAAGGATTAAGTTATTTTCTTGTGTTATATCAAATATGAACAGTCAGTCAGTCATTTTCTGTACCGCTTATTCCCAGTTACGGGGTCACGGGGGAGCCGGTGCCCAGCCGGCAAC